>PVIU01002928.1:106804-136804 GCA_004026605.1 Ondatra zibethicus
CTGGATCCAGGAAAGTAAGACACCTCTACAGATGCTCGCCCATCCACTGGATCCAGGAAAGTAAGACACCTACCTCTACTGATGCTCGCCCATCCACTGGATCCAGGAAGGTAAGACACCTACCTCTACAGATGCGCGCCCATCCACTGGATCCAGGAAAGTAAGACACCTACCTCTACTGATGCTCGCCCATCCACTGGATCCAGGAAGGTAAGACACCTACCTCTACAGATGCTCGCCCATCCACTGGATCCAGGAAGGTAAAACACCTCTACAGATGCGCGCCCATCCACTGGATCCAGGAATGTAAGACACCTCTACAGATGCGTGCCCATCCACTGGATCCAGGAAAGTAAGACACCTCTACAGATGCTCGCCCATCCACTGGAGCCAGGAAGGTAAGACACCTACCTCTACAGATGCGCACCCATCCACTGGATCCAGGAAAGTAAGACACCTCTATAGATGCTCGCCCATCCACTGGATCCAGGAAGGTAAGACACCTCTACAGATGCGCACCCATCCACTGGATCCAGGAAAGTAAGACACCTCTACAGATGCTCGCCCATCCACTGGATCCAGGAAGGTAAGACACCTACCTCTACAGATGCTCACCCATCCACTGGATCCAGGAAGGTAAGATGCCTGTATAGATGGTCCCCCATCCACTGGATCCAGGGAGATAAAGAATGAGCTGACTCCTGGCTTTTGGAGGTTGATGCCATGAGCCAGGCACTAGTTTTAGCTTACTGTTGACATGAAGTCATTTAAATACATTATCCTCAATTTTCAGATAGGAAAGCTAATCTAGAGATGTTGGGTGAATTAATATGAGGTAGAGAATTCATGACTCACACCAGTGGATTAGTTCTAGAAACTACATGCTTAACCCCAAAACTACATACCTTCTCATATCTCAACTATATACATCATGACACTAATCCAATAACAGGATAATAAAAATAGTGTTTTGTTGCTTTGGTTTCTTAGAGATGTATTTCCTTATCCTAAAACGCAAGTATTGAAGTTCTTAAGTGAAAAAGTGGTGTGCAGACACTTTAAATTTTATTAGCTGACGCTAAGAGGATTCAGGGGCAAATAGTTTATTTCAAAGATGGTACCAGGAAATATGGATAAAAATGGAAGGGAGCAAGGCAGAAGGTCTAGAAGTCATAAGAAAGGGTGTGCCGTTTATCATGGTGCCACAGGGGAGCTCTGGGAAGCAGTGTGGACAGCACAGCTAAGAAGGACTGAAGGGCTTGCTACCATTCCCGTCAGCCCACTATTCATGGAGAGCTGATCCTGGGGTCATAATTCTTCACACTTCCGCCCGGCCCCATGCTCAGGCCATGTGAGCTCAGGAAAAGCACTGTAAGTCACACTGACACACAGAAACAGCAAGGGGGTGTGGATGGGACACCAACACTCCCTCAAGGCTGGCCACAAGCAGCAGATGAGGAAATGCCTCAGGTATTATCTGGGTTTCTTGTTCCAACGTGCAAGAGTCCTTAATTAAAAACTGCATGTGCTTGCAAAGAAAACAATTTTTATTAATCCCCTCTCCATATTATTTTCCAATTCAATTTTTAAGCCAAAATTTATTGTGATTGTGAATCTAGGTTGGGTGCTGGGAGCAGAGATTAAAACATAAATTAAAAATATCTCAAACAAGACATATAAATTACTATCCATCAAAGCAAAGCCTGATAAAATACATTGCATTAAAATAAGACTGTCTGTTCATTTAAAGATAACACAAAGGAAGGAAAGAAAAGAGAAGCTACAAACCCAAACTGTACAGTAGAAAAATAGCAATTAACTAAGAATTAGTATCCAAAATATAAAAAGAACCTCTAAAATAAATAAGACTAAACACAAGAAAGACATGAAAACAGTCATAGACAGGAAGAGAATTTCACCAACTCTGAAATACCCAAGTAACAGGAAGTCCAGGCCCTTCAGTCAGGAGGGAACACTAGTGAAAGCTTGCTGTGGTGTGACAGTGTCTCCTAACAGCCTCACATTGAAGGCTCACGCCCGTGTACACCAAATGGGTAATGATTGGATCTGTTGGTTGTGGGGGATCCTTAGGTTATTGAGCAGAGCCCCCGGGGCATGTAGAACAATCTTCAAAAATGGTATTCTCTCTCTCTCTCTCTCTCTCTCTCTCTCTCTCTCTCTCTCTCTCTCTCTCGACTCATAATATAGCCCCTCCTCTGACTCTAACTCTGCCATTTGATACCCTCATCAGAGGCCAACCAGTGGGGGCAACTGATCTTAGATTTGACCTCCAAAATATGGGTTAAATAAGCCTTTCCTTGTACCAAGTTAATATGCTTGAGTATTTGATTGTAGTGATTTGGAGCTGACTAACGCAAAGGTCTAATGAGATGGTGACTTGTGCCTCGTAAGATTGCAGATAGAAGAGATGCAAACCTGTATGAACTGCGGAAGCTCATGCACACGGCTGATGCACACAGAGACTGACAGTTACTCAGCATTCTCTCCTATTATCTTGTGCCTTATCCCCAGCATAGCAATTCTATACTGAATACATACTTTAGAGAAACTTGCACATCCATTTTCAAAGGCATGGTTGAGACTTTTCTCAACATTCCTTATATGAAAACCTGCAAACCCTCAGGCCTATTCACAACAGGACGAGTAAGCAAACAGGTATGATCACAGAATGAAATACTGTAGAGCAGTGAGAATGGATAACGTGGATAATTCAGCAATAATGTTGCATGAAGACACGCAAGATCCAGGAGAATCTTAATTCTTAAAGTAGACAACATTATTATTTAAAAATCATTATGTTAACAGTTAGTCTTTTTTTTAAGTAGTGAAAGAATAGAAATAAAATTTTTCAGGGGAGGTTCCTCTAGAGGAACGAGACAAGAAAAATACAGATGGGAGAGGATAATAATTGGCTTATATTCCATTTCTCAATTCAGGTAGTGAGTTCATTGGTGGCATGCATATTAGATAAACATCGTATACATTTTTTTCAGTGTGTCAGGTATTATGTAATAAAAAAATAACCATTTTCAAGTTATCCTAGGCACACATGGCACATGCCCTGCTGGAAAGCCAGCTTACTCAAATGATGACTGCCGTAAAAAGCAGATAAATCAAGAAAGAAGAAACGTGGCCCCAGGCAGGGGCCAAGGAAGGCTTCGTGGTCCTGATGCCTTGAGAGAGAGCGTGATTGGTCAATGAAGGCTCGTGAACTCCTACCAGCAGGAGAACCCGAGGGCGAAGTGTTGCTGGGAGGGTGAAGCTCACTACCACACTCCAAAACACTTCCTGGTGAGCACATTGATCGTGTTTGGAGTATTTTGTCACTGTTCAATTCTCACATCTGTAAAGGGGCCTGCTGGGACTGATCACAGTTTAGGGGAGAAGCCACGTACCCTCGGTAGCTTCTGATGGGAACTTCCCTCTACAGAGTGATCCTGAGGAACATCAGAGAAGCAATGAGACATCATATGCCTCCCCTTTCAACTACACAGCTCACTGTAGACTTAAGGTTCAAGGAGTCAGTTCTGCACGTGTACAAAAGTTCATGCTGGTGGTCTAGTGGGACCAAACGCCATGACCACAGAAAAAGTTTCCTCCTATTAAAGGGACGGAGGCCAGTCGTCCTCTTACTGTGGAGTTGCTAAGCCCTGGGTGTTCAATTGATTTCCAGCAGCCTAGGAGGCTGGAAGTTATTCTGAAAAGGGAACAAGAAAGACCACAAGAGCCATGGGGGCCAAGCAGCCATGTGTTCAGCTACTTCCCAGCCAGCTGCCGGACAACCTGGCCTAAAGCAGAGCTTTCCTCTCTGATGGGCTGCCACCTGACCAGAAGGCCCACTGCTGTAAAACTGCAAAGTCAATGAAGACTCACACAGTGAAGAACTCTACCCCAGAATAAACACTTTTGGTATTTGTGGTGAGTATTTTAGTTCATTCTCATTTAAAGCACTCTGAACCAAGGCAAGCCTGCTATGGGTTCACTGACCTACTGATAAGAGAGATAAGAAAGAGATTGCCTCTGTCACCAAACCCAAGAGCTCTGCCTTAAGCACATTGAAAGACCTGTGGGAGACACGGAATGATATTCACTGTGCTGAGATTACAGGCATGCACCACTACAGCCACTGGGGCTAGAACACGAACCCACGATTTCATACACGCTAAGCGAGCACGCTCTCAACTGGACTACATGCCTAATCCCCAATAATCTCTTTCAAGCCAATAAAGAGAGTTTCACATTGAGGAATCTTACATGAGAGGATTATAGAGGCAGTGGTTGCTGAGGCTGGGCAGAAAAGAAAGCAGTGCAAAGAGTAGAAACAGATAGGCAAGAAGCGCTAATCCGAGAAATGAATTTGTGACTCGTCTGGAGAGACTAGATGATGACATGCAGTTGGGGCACAGTAAGGTCACCGGAGGGAGATGATTGCTGCCTCCCTGCCCCCCCCACTGCCCCCGCAGTCCCTGCTGTCCATCCCCATGCAGGCTCCCCACTGAGGACTTCCCTGACTTCAAGACTCAGGTATTTGGATAAACAGACCACACCTGTGCTTGTCCTTTGCGACCACCCAGCCTATTTCAAATTCTCTGACCCTTTCAGAAGCAAAATCTTGATCTTATCTTCCTCATTTCAAATCCTGTGAAACTCAGTTCTCGGTCCTCGTGATGACAGTGTGAGGTCTTTGTCCCATGTGCCACCTCTCAGCCTGTCCTTCCTTTCTTGGTTCCAACATACACAGCCCTGAATGTGTATGAATTCTTGATTGTCTCTTTATACGACACCTTTATGAAGTCCTTACTCTGTTGATTTCCAGACTAAAACATGGAATAGATTATGTAGCCATCCTCAAGAAAGCTACCATTGGAATCAGTGCATAGGCAGATGGTAGGTAACTCCTGTCTGTTTCTTATTCCGCACAGCACAGCACGTGGGTACTCTGGAGGCAGTAGAGATATAAAGTGTCACAATCTGGAATGCTGAGAAGGCTTCACATGCAGGCGAAAATCTGATAAATCTGAAATACTCACTAAGCAGGATTTGGTCAGACGAAGATAGCTGAGTGGGAAGTACACGCTGGACAAAGGAAAAACTTGCCTGTGTCTCACACACTGAAGGACCGGAGGCAAGCTCTGCATAGTGAAGGGCAGAGGAAGTAAGACACAGAGCTAAAGTGGTATGTCAAAGGCATGAAAGAAGCTGGCATTAAATGTCTAGGCCATTAGGAGTCATGATGTGATTGGATCTTTCATTTGAAAATGAAGAAGTACTGTGGACGAGAGTTATGGAAGAGAAGAACTCAGGGGATGTTGCAATAATAACAGTGACCAATGATGAGATGATTCTTAGGTCATTCTCAGATCCTGACCCCTAGCACACTTGTAGCAAGGGCTTTTATTTTACTAGATTAGCATCCTAGTGCCTTGATCTAACATACCTAGCAAAGGCGTTTGGTGCTCTAGTGCTTAAAATGCCATCATTGCTATGAGCATTTGAGAATGCTTCTGAGGCACCTACCACAGTGAAGGTCAAACTTTGTGTTACTAAACCATATATCACATGCTAAGTATCTCCCACACATTATCTCATTGAATCCATCATTACAGCCACCCTTCTGGATAGTATTTTACATTAGGAAAATGACGCTCTGAGTAATTCATGTAGAAATTCATCCAGCTAGATGTCATGCCAGAATGCGTGTCTGATGTTTATTTAACACAAATTCTGGGCATAATGGGAACAGAAGTCACTGCAAAAGCCACATGGTCCTTGATCAAATGTCTTTTAGAGTAAGATTTGCAGGGATGAGGCAAGAGTATAGAGGAGAGATCTGTGGCCTGAAAAGAGAGGCTGGGATCCTCATTTCATTTTAACTACATATGGCAGACAACCACAATGAGTCAGATACTGTCATAACATATTGTGTGTGTGCAGGCACACACTGCTCAACCACTCCTGCTCATTTCCCACTTCGCCATAAATCAAAAAAGATCAACTGTTTGGTGGGTTGCAGAGGGTGAAAACTCATCCAACTCTTAAATACCATCAAATACTGAAGAGTATTCTAAGGAGGTTAACACCACTTTCCACAATACATTTGCCTCCAAGTACACTGGAACCGGGCTTCAGCAACCTACATACTGATACATTCTGCCCTGGATTCCATTTGCATTCAGATCATTAAAATACCCCTCAACCAATCTAGCAGGAAGAGTGTCCATCAACAACCAGACAGGGCATCATGAGCCTAAGTTCTTAAAGCAAAGGCTACCATGGCTCATACAAGAATGGTCCTTCCTTTCCTTAAGGTGCGAGACGGAGCACAAATGGGGCATACCGTGGTAAATAGGAACTGTGCTCGCTCGCAGTCATGCACTACAGCCATTAAGCCTTAAGGTCTTAAGGTACCAAGCAATGCATATGATAAATTTCTCAAAAACATCCCAGCCATAACATAGTTCTTGCTGATTGCTCATTTACCCATAATGCATGCTGTCATAGCAAAGCCTGACAAATGACAGGGAAAGCTCAGGTTATTTTTTACGCTGACTGCCAAGCCCCTCACCTCAGATTATTCATTTATTAGGGCAATCACTGAGGTCTGGGTACTTAATATTGTTTTCACCAAATATGAAAATGATCTACTTGCCTATTCTTTAGTTCCTCCTAGGGCAAGCCATTTATCATCAGCTCACAATAAATGACTGCTTCATTATAGCTATAATTTATGAGGTGTTGGAAGTAAAGGGCCACGCCTAGAGACTTAAAGCTTTAATATGGATTAAAATAAGATAATCAATCAACCTAATACAAATTTTCTCTCAGCATTATTTCTTGTTTTGAAATAGCTTCATAATTTGGGAGGGAGGGAGTCGTAAGCCACACTGTGTAGCTAATTATTGAACCACATGCACGCATGTCTGAGAGATTATGTAAATAAATATTGGGTGTGATACCTGTCTCAGAGAGTATGTGTACAAATGCTGGGTATGATACCACCAGACAAAGTAAGAACAGAACAAACCCCCAGCTAGAGTATCCTGGAATCCGGGCTTTCCTTAATGGTGTCAGATAAGCTGGAGACCAAAGAGTTTGCTGAGAGGGTATAGACAGGAGCAGTGTTTTCTCTCCAATTTTCTCATTTCTCTGTAAAAATATTGCTACTGCTTTCCCCCCCTATTCTCTACAACAAAGAACTTACTCTGGGGAGAAAAGTTATGTCCCAATAACATTTCAACAATTTTGCTTTCTTTTATGTCTGAAGCAGGGTTTCAGCGCTCATAATTTGGATGAGAGCAGCTTCTTGCTGTGTCTTGGGAATAAAGAATATTTCCCACTAAAACAGCATTATAGTCTCCATCTTTTTTCTGGTGTGTATCTTGATTTTATAGTCATCAGGTGACTCCAGAACAAATACTCTGCCTAAATTGTGTATTATGCTCAAAACACTAACATAAAGCTATTTGACCACTTGAATAAAAAGCTTTGGGCTGGGCAGGATGTTCATAATTTAATGCTTTAAATACTTACCATCAGGAAGAAAAGTACCACAGTAATTAACAATCGACCTTCAGAAGCCCAAAACACTAAGGTGCTAAGCAAATCCAGTCTCCTAAAACTGTGTTTCTCCCAGGTGAGACAAATGGGCCCTGGCTGCTCCAGGCAAACCTTGAAAGATCCTTCCAGCAAGGCTGTCGACTGGAAACTGCTCAGCCTTGAAATTAGCATCTCGAGGAGAAAGTGTCCCCCCCCCCACACACACAACAGCAGCTTACATCTTCAGGACAAATTGGGGGGGGTTGGAAAATGACAGAAAAGGAGCCCATGGAGAAAAAGTTGGAATAGCCACGCTGTGCTCCCTTGAAAGCTTCGTTTGCTCCTTTCAGAGAAAGCAAGGCAGGCGCAGACTCTGAGAGGGCTGCCTTCCTTCCTTATGGCCAGCCACCCGACTTGCTCACCCAGGTATTTTAGAGTTTCTCTAGAAGGAGAAAAAGCCCTGGGACAAGGCTCTTTTCTGGGAGTTAGGATCATGTGTGGGGAGTTGGGATCGTGTGTGTGTGTGTGTGTGTGTGTGTGTGTGTGTGTGTGTGTGTGTGTGTGTGTGTGTGTGTGTGTGTGTGTGTGTAGAAGGTCATAGTTTAGTGCCAAACTGTGACCTGCAGTTTGGCACCTGAGATGCAGGATATTTCTACTTACTCTGTTTTCCATTCCACAGTGTTTCCAGCATCAAAAGCCTCTGGACCATCATCACTCAGGTTAGGCAAGGTTCCATCCTAATCTAGATTTCTGTTAGGCAAAGAACATGCCAACCCCCAGATATCCTCCTCCGCCTACATATAGCCCTTTATGTGGATGAAATGACCTAGATCTGTGGGTCTTCTCACTCATCTCTCTCTTTATCTCTCTCTCTCTCCCTCTCATTGACATACTGAGTATAAAACCTGGGCTCCTAAAACTATTTCCTTCAGCAAGTCATCTCACCAAGGGAAGAAATGGAAGGCTATCCTGGGCTACATTGTAGATTCACACACACACCCCACAAAACCAAAATATTGTCCTAAATGCACATAAAAAACTCTGCTTGTAAAAATGAATCGGTAGACACCCCAAAATCCTAGTCATCTTAGCTTTAGGTAGATTATAGGGATTCCATAGAGGCATGAAAAAATATGCAAAAATATCTAGTGACTGCTTCAAGTCTGCTTATTAATCTAACACCATGCAGTTGTCCCTAGGTTCTCTCCCACTTATGATGTCAACTGAGACAGATTCCCTCCTCATCCTGCTTCTGCAAAGTCACCAACAGTGCAGGAGAACATTCTAGGACTCTGTGGGAAGACAGCAGCATGCACTATCACTGCCTGCTACTGTGGGATTTCTTTCTACATTAAATACAGTGAATGTGGAACATTGTTGAAACATTAATTAAATGCAATGAAAAGTTTCAACTATTGATATATTTTCACAGTAGATGTGGGAGAAAAGTGACTCTTCAGTCTGGTTTGCTGCAGACATGGCTGTCTCACTATAAAACATGAAGCCCCATCACAACCTGAGCGTTTGAAGAATGGTCGCGGGGGATTATTCTCCCCTATATCTGCCATCTGCTTCTCTGCTAATATAATAAACTTTGAAGTAACTCCTTCTAAGTCATCAATAATGCATATATTTTATATGTATTATATATAATATCATATTATATATACGTACATATCATATATATATATATATTGTTCAACAATAAAATCTTAGAATAAACCAAACCTTCCAATAGTAGCACATCCGTGCCAGATGCTTTGGTGGCCACACATCACCAACATCCCTGTAAACTGCCAAAGCGACAGAAGGCCTCTTCTCAGAAGGCCAGTTTCTAAAGACAAAACTTTTTTGCTGACCCAGGGAGCACAGACCTTCTCCTTCCGTGCAGAACAGAAATGGTCTACCAACTTTTGAAAACTAGCACATGAGATAAACATTGGCAAACTTGTTTTATAGAACCACAATGGGTGTCGCGTTATGGTTTCTCTTTGATCATGTCACCTCAGGGACAGTGCGGGATGCCGTGCACATTTATATTTTGCCCATCTGCCATGTAAAAGATCCGGTGCTTGATACAAAGCAGGAAAAATTTTGAGTGTCTAGTCCCTGTGTCCTGGCAGCTCACAGTTTGTATCAAGCAAAATTCAGTGTGGAAAGGTTTCTTCCCGGACCTAAATTGGCCACTAACTGATCACACATTCCTTCCACAATTCCATGAAATGAAAGAGTGATTTCATTCACCGAAGTCTAAAGGGAACCCTTATTCCCACAACTTTCTAAACACTCGATGTAAGGGCCAGCAAGATGGCTCAGTCAGCACCGACCCTGCCACCAAACCTGGTCACTTCAGTTACACGCCCAGGACCCACAGAGAGGAAAGAAGAAAGAGTCCTGAAAGTGGTTCTTTGCCCTCTACACACACACTGTTGCATGCAGGCCCCTCCACACATACACAAATAAATACATACATAATGAAAACTATAACTAAACATTTCAGCTTCTATAAGATTTGGAATATTTAAAAATAAAATTATTTTTAATAAGCCAAACAAGCAAAAGGATAAATGTACGTTTACCTGGTTCTCCTTCTCCTAATCACTCCTTACATAGTTACGCTGCCCTAGTTAAGCTAGCTGGCTTTTCTATGGGATTTCCTCAAATGCAAATACATACATTTCACTGCAGTATCTTGACACAAGTAGAATGAGAAATAGTAACTGAGATTTAACTGCTAAGTTACCAATTAGCTTCTGAAAGCAATTGAAAGTCACAGAGAGCCCTCAATACACAGAGGCGGTTAATTAATTAACATTAGATGTGATTAATAATGAGTCTCATTTAATAGCAAATATCTGCCTGCAATGGCTACATGACAGAACAAAAAAGCCTTCAGAGAGCAAGCAACTATATTTATCCTGATTGTATTTGGGATTTTAACATGTTTTGTGCAGGCTGACAAATGGCCTATTAATTATCTAATGTTGTCTGACAACAGCAGCTTGATAAAGATGTATGTTTTTGAATCACTGGCTGGAAACTGCTGGAGAAGAGCCCCAGAGGGGCCTCTCTGTCCTAAAACTGGGCTCCAAGCCATGATGACAGGCAAGACAAAGCCCTATCTCCCGCCACAGCTTCCAGATAAAATATGGCTTGGCATTAGGGGCTTTTTTTTCTTCTTTCAGAAAACTGCTTCTGCAATATCTGATTAGGAAAAGGAGGAGTGAGTCTTTACTAAATTGGGGTTAAGGCATAATCAATATCATATATGGAGTGCCTGCCCTATTCTGCATAATCACGGGCACTTCATATTATTAAGAAGTCTCTAACCCATGGAAACACATGGCAGGACACCGCAGCTCTCTCTATTCTTTTTATTTAGAAGTTTATCTTCCAACCTGTTTGACAGCTGCTCCTAAGTGGTTTCACAGTGCCAAATTATTTTTATGATTGTTTGATGTTTTATTCTCCCATTTCAGTTAATGAGATAGGATCCCTCAATGGCCATAATTCAGGGCTGTCAGGGCTAAAAAGCATGCTTGTGGCAAGAGAGCCTGATGGTAAATAAGGCTAAAAGCAATGGATAATAAAAAAAGAAGTCTGTTATCAGAGTCGCCTTCACAGTCAAAACTTGCTGGGGTCAGAGGCTTCCTTTCTTTGTGTAGCTTCTGGATAGTCCCCCCCTGGTCTGGGGTCCCTGTCCACCACGTTCCTCCAGCCATTTCGACTCTGCAAACAAGCCCTCGTCTCCTTGGGAAGGATCAGGAGGAATAATATTAACTAATAAATGTTAGAAGGTCTTTAAGATATCGAGTGCTATATTCTAATTAAAGAGCTTGGGCATCGTTTATGGTGCCCAGTGAGTAATCTGTCATATACTGCTAGAGAGAAATTGTTCAACAAATAACCTTTATAAGGGCCTTGAGAACAACATCATAATTGAAATCCCTAATGGTTTTTCTGGGAACTTTTATTAAGCTTAGAAGGGTTTTTTTCCTTCTCCTTTTCCTCACCCTTAATAGTTCATAGAAACTTGGGATTGTAATGGAGCAGGAACTTTCAGACAAGGAAGCCCTTAATTATATTTTTTTTCAAAGACCGGAGCACTAACAAGGCCATTTCTGCTAATAAGCCAAGGTTAGTACGTTTGACACAAAGCCAGGAGACCCTTGTTTTGTTTGTGTTTTTATTTGTGTTGCTGTTATTGCTAATGTCGACAGAATCTTTAAGACTCTACCCCAAGACAGAATGTTTTTTCTATCTCAAAGTCAAGCTCATTGTCATCATCTCCGTGGAACACATTCCTTAAAAATGCCATCAACTGAAAAAATTCAGAGTTCCTTCTAGGCTGTGTCTGTAACATAAATTATTATTCCAAAATTGAGAGTTTGGGAAAGCTACTACTTTTCCACACGCTATTTCTTCCTTCTTATTACACATTTAAAATAATGGACCTTCTTAGGCAGAAAATAGCATGGCAAAAATTCAAATAATAGTAAGTCCCCATAACTAATTATAAAGCCTGGCGTGCCTGATGCAGGCGTAGTCCCCAGTGAGTACCGCAGACTGGGTGCTTTATACATATTTAATGCTTGCCAGGGACCCCAGTCTCCCCCCACATCTAAGCATCAGTCATTTGTCCTTTTTTATAGTCAGCCATGATCATGCCTGATCAAGTCTGACTGGCTACATGTTTTCCAGGACATAAAATCCAGGACGTGACACATGGCTCTGATGTGAATGGGACACTGAAGAATGATGAGGGAAAAAATTAATGCATTAAGTGTCATTATAAGGTTAGTTCCAGAGAACCCAAGAGGGGAAAAACAACAGCTGAATATCAGGAAGCAATGGGGAAGGTTTGGGGCTCTTGTGAACAATTGCTGAAGATACAGCTCTTAAAATAGACTTGTATGGCCTTGAATTTCCTTCTACAACCAAATAAAAGTTATACAAAGATGCTGTCCCACCCATCCCCCACAAAGGAACTCATACCCTTGCTAAAACTGTATAGATTTCATTTGCCCTGAAGGATAACTGGGGAAAATAGTCTCTACCCAGGCTGGGAAGGCCACTTAAGGCAGTAGAAGATCCCATAACTGAACCAATGACTCCCATCAAAGGGATTTAGGGAGAATTAAAAGCAAAGATAATTACTTTGTGACTTGTAAACTGTCACCCCCCTGCTACTGTCCCACAAGCCATTGCACTTCCCAATGAACCAGTCTGATAGGTCCCAAACACTTCACAGGTGAGAACAGCCACCTCAAAAACCAGAGGCATGTCTGCCAACTTCAAGAACAGTAAACATGCAAACAAACCCAGTAACAAAAGTCTGCAGACCTTTGCTCGAGCATCCTCGAGACACAGCCCCTTCCACCCGGTTAAGCATGGAACTCAGGACCACCCAAGCTCTGAGGCAACAGCAGCTTCCACATCCCAATACGGCTCTCTGTTCTGCTCCATGCGTCTGTTGCTGTCTTTGGCTTGACCACTTGTAGATATAGTTTCTACACTTGTGAAGGAGGAAGCCTGTCAGTCCTATCCAGGCCCCAGACTGTAACTGTTCAGCCCCGGAGTAGGTTTTAGCCTGCAGACATCTTTTATTTTGTGATTGACATGTATTTTCTCCTTTGAAGTACGTTTATCATTTCAGTCAACAATTAAAAGAGGATTTTACACTCATCAAGTCTTTTGGTGGTTGTTTTTTTTGTTGTTGTTTTGTTTTTGTTCTGTTCTGCTTTCTTGTAAACACAGAAGATCAGATAAGATGAGTTCAGCCTCTGAAAAGTTTAAAAACTAAACCTGCTAGAACCCACTCCGCTGTCCCATGAGCCTTCTCCCTCCTCCACCTTCTCACCTGGTTCCTGCTCTTGCTTTTAAACAAATACTAAACCAAAGACCCACCGTGAAGGACACAGAGGTCTGGTGGATTTCGGTGGAAGGAATCAATATCACCAAACTTGTTTGCAGCAGAAATGGGTTTAGATTCCAGACCTCCTGGCTGTAGACCAAGGTAATTCATCATTGTTTATACACCAAGTCAGGTACAGACTGTTTTCCAGGGGCTTGGTACCTGACAGGGAGGACACAGGATGCATTTGTAAATGGCTATAATAGGAAAAGAGCTGAGAAGTCCTTCTTTCCATGAGAAAAGAAAATATGAAAATGCTATGAACTCCCAGAATTCTTTTCACTCAGGATCTGCTCAGAAAGCGAGGCTGATGCATTGCTGCATTCAGAGTGGACTGAATGAGCCTACATTTTAACAAGCTCCACCCCAAGAGTCAAATCCCTGCTGGGAAAGGATTTTCACCAAGCTTGAAGTGCTTCCCATCAGACCTTCTGAGAACCTCAAGGCTACATGGTTCTCTTGAATCCCGCACACTGTGACTCATTGAAAAATTAACCAATATCAGTATACCAAACAAAGTAGTCAGTAGGATTCTTCTCCAACTGTCAGGAGGAAGGTATGTGAATTTTCTTGTTGCGAGTGCATTTTCAATATGAAACGCTAAGGTGAAACACTGGAGGCAGGCAGGAGTTTGTTTGGTGTGGGCAGGCCACTGGCACCTGAGGGCTGAGAGTGCATTCTGTGCCAGCAACCCAGACTAGGACCAGTCAGTACCCATTAAACTACAACCCCCAGTTTCCTCGGGCTAATCTCCACAGCCAAATCGGCAGCACTGATGGGAGCCTGGCATATTATGCTTCACAGTCCCTCCCGGTGCCTTCATCCCGCACCAGGAGGACAAAGACCTCTGCGGATCTACAGTGCTGGCCCAGGACATCCCCCAGAAGATGCTACTGGGTACTGAGATACTAGAAAGGATTGCTTCTTCCTTAATATAGCAACTCCCTTGGCTTAGCTGTTAACCACAATTGCTTGGTTGAGCTCTCTGTGCAGAAGCTCAGCCAAAGGATTAAGAACTAGATCCAGGACACAAAGATAAAATGTTCAAGTAAAGTAGCCCAGGACTCACTGGAGAAGAGCCACCCTTTGGGATGTAAAGGGGAGGAGAGAACAGCTTAACAGCTACTCAGTTCCTTTTATCTGATGGCGTCAGACCAATTGGTCTGTGTACCTAGAGGAAGAATGCGCTTGAAAGACCAGGAGACAAAACGAAGGCCGGTGTTCTCTCTCATGCTGTTACGATGATGTGAACATAAAACAACACTGTCCCCTCAAACAGAACATCTGATATCCATGCTTGAGTAATAAATGTTCCTGATCGTGTCTGAAAAGGTTGCCTCTGACAGAGAAGGACCCCATGCCTGGAATGCCACCAGCCCTAGAAGCCACACACAAGGACTTGGTGGCTAGTTTCCTTCGTTTTCTCTTCCTTGAAAAGGAACAAATGTCTCCACTTTGTTCACACGAGGCGCAGAAGCAGGATGGACCCCAAGTAGGATTGTTCAGGTGTTCCTTTTTCCAAGCAGTGGAAGGAAACAGATGACACCACAAGTTTAATGCTAATTGATTTATTACCTGTCTAAGCAAATCCCCGCCTGCGCTATAGCAGGCTCAGGACTTAAAGCAAATGATTTACAAGATAATGTTTGACTCTGGAAAAGGGTAATCAGATCCAGATCCAATGGATGATAGGATAATTGAGAATAAATAAAAGAGGATAAATTGCCATGTGCTAATGAGTTTACAGGCCCTAATGGGAAAGACATCAGTTTTAACACCCAGGTTATGAGCTAGGAGCAAGGCTTTTTCTTTTCCGCTCCGCCTTCAACTGCCTAAGATATAGTGCTGAAACAAACCAAGATTAATGGTATCACACTCATTTACTTACCCATTCTTTACACCTCCAACAGAGCCTTGTTTTAAGCATAGACGGCTGTAGGGTTCTGTACTAAACATACAGGGCCCTGATGCATATGTTTTAAAGGCAACTTTGCTCCAAGCGCTTCATGTAGGCAGGTGCCACTTACCCCACAGAGCCCAGTTACAAATGTTTTGGGCACAAACTCTTCTACCTCCCAGATCCCAGGGGTCTTGGAGTTTGATGAGCTGACACTGTTATCTTCAAGTCCTTTGGCCTCAATGGAGAATATTCTGGAGCATTTATGCAACCTGGGTGAGCTCACATTTGGAAATGGTCGCCCGAGTGGCAATCACACCTAGCTTCATGATTCATTTTTATATCTCGCTCACCTGCCACCCACATCACCAGCAAGGGCCGGTGACACTTTATTGGTATTTTTGATTACTACTATAGCCATCTAAATTTTTCACAGGATGGGGGCCTCTAGTCCAAATGTAGCCATGCACTGGATGGAGGGAACAGGTTACACAGACATAAAGCAGCAACGCGAAGCTGGGTGATGAAGAAGAAATGAAGATTAGAGGCACTTCCTGGGAGACAGAAAACCTATTCCCTTGTAATATTTCCACCAAATGAAGGTGAATATGATGAATCGCGTGGCTCCAGCATGCCTGCACCTCTCAGAAAGGCAGCTCAAGTGCAGCATTTAAACATGTCTCCGTGATGGCTTGATTTCCCTGCATAGGCCACATCCCAGACCGCCATTTCTACCCAGACGGCAAAGGTTGCTTTCCATAGCATATCCTATTTCTGTGTTTGCTTGGGAAATCTGAGTACTGGGATCCATGTTTGCTTGTGTTTTCCCAGCCAAACGGACCTCTTGTGCAGAGGAGTCCTTCCCGTGTTCCAGGTACATCGTAAAATAAGGCTAGATCATAATCATTTAGTGGACTGTGGTTCCAGGGCTTGAGCCGAGGTTGACAACCGGGTATTTCTGGCTCTGGGAGCAATCGTATGTACCTGCTTTGTACATGGGAGTCTTTTAGGAACCCCGGGGTTGTTCTGATTTCTCACGATGTTCATGTTATGGGAGACACCAGTAAAAATCATGTTAAGTTTGGCACACCTGTTTTACACTTCCTCAAAACAATCTTTAAGTCAGTAACCATTGGCTGAGGGTTTGGTTCTAGTGTTTGCCTGATTTACTCAAGGCCCTGGGCCCAGTTCCCATCACAGAATAATCTCCTTGAATCCAAAGGTCAGTCTGGGTTACATGAAACCTTACAACTTCCGCCACCTCTCAAAAAAAAAGTGGTAAATTTTTTTGTTCAATTGGCCATGCCTGACACACTGTAGTTTGTTTCCCCTCCCCCGCCCCCACTCCACCTGCCTCACACCCTACTGTTCCTTACCAGGAGATTTTATTTATTAAATCTTGACATAGAAAAAAATCTGTTCTTAGATATAGGAAGCCTATCCTATTTGGGTTGAATCTTCATAGTTCCCAAGTTAAATCCATGCTAAGTCCTGTCCTATTCACGTGAAACCTGAAGCTAAGCCAAAGAGATAACCCTGTGATTGAATTCAGCATGCACCCCCTACGGTCAAATTGGCTTGCTGCTTTACCCGTTTTGGCTGCTGCAACCCTTTCCTCTATGCTCTAAGGACCCATTTTTCCCTGAGATAAAGAAATAGGGGCACGATTTCTCAGGCAGATAAACTAAGCATTAGAAGGGGCCATGGCATTTCTGAAGGTCATATAAGGGGCTGAAAAGCTGGGAACCAGACGTGGGATCTGCAACTCCCACATCCCCTTAGAGGATTCTAGACAATACTGACACCCTCAATGAACTAGATCCAAAAATTGTAAAAGATAAGTTGCTTCCTTATATTGTTCAAAGAGGGGAAGAATGAATAGCTTTCCCACAGCGGGAAAACAAACGGCGAGAGAGCCCTCTCTGCACCCTATAGAACTTCATGAGAGAATTTTTATCTTCCTGCTGTGAGTGCATAAAGAGCTGGTCTGGACAGCAGCCTAACTTACAGACCCCTTCAGAGCAGACCTACCTTCCAGCTAAACACGCATCAGGTCATAGCGAGCACTGGAAAAGGCCACTGCCATCACAGAGTACAACACCATCAACGTACAAAGCAGAATTTGAAAGATTAGCTGGCCTGTGCGTGCTATCAAGTAGTTTATAACAGAGGCAATTAGATAAATCATGAGACAATCTATGTACATGAAGGTTCCAATTAGTCTAGAAAGGTAATACAGGAATATGCTTTCCAAATCACATATATCACCCCACAAGGCAACTGACGGTCTCAGTCATCTCCAAGAGTCAAAGATTTGGACAACTCCCCACTGGGCCCCACAAGGGTAGACAGTGGCCCACTGCAAGAGCCTAGGTCTTGTCAGCAGCTGGACAAGGGCATGGAAAGGACCGCAGCAACAGAAAAATGTGGCCCCACATGGATTGATAACCTTCAGGAAAGTGAGAGATAACGCAGGGGTCCTGTTGCAGGCCAGGTATCAGCTGGCCGAGGCCGGGCTGGAAAACAATCCTTATCCTTTACCCGATGCCTTCCTTGCCTTCCTGTTCATTCTCAGCTGCAAACCCACAGCCTCAAGAGCAAATTCCTGGGAAAGGCTGCTCTTCTAAAGCACACAGGGAATTAGACCACAGGGACCTTCTCCCAAGAACCTTCCATGCTGATTGCAAATGCTACAGTACTGCTAGATTCTGCTTGATTTCTCTTCTACAGAACTTCTATCTGTCCCCATCACAACCTCCTTATTGTCCTGTTTCAACTACCGTAGGCAGTTGTTAAAAGACCATAAAATGAGTGTGGTGGGCGTGTACGTACACACACACTCACGTGTGATACAATGATGTACATGTGGCGATCAGAGAACCCTCTTCAGATATCTCTCCTTGTCTTTATTTTTTTTTAAATCTTGTTTTAAAAGATTCTCTTTGTCATTGTGGAAGCCGGGTGAGCTGTTCCAAAGCTTATGGAAACTGTCTCCATCTCCTGTAAGGGCACTAGCATTATTGATAGCTAGGAATCTGGGGATCAAACTCCGGTTGTCAGGCTGGCTGGCTTTCACTTGTGAGACAGCTCCCCAGCCCTAAAGACAGTCACCAGACAACACAAGCTCTAGTCTGCTCTGATGTATCAAGCAAGCTGCAAATGATACAGAAAGGATACCAGGAAACACATGCCTTAACCTTACATGGGGGAAGCTGGCAGCTTTAGCTAGTTTTTTTTTTTGTTTTGGTTCTTTAAGAATTCCAGAACTATACGGTTTTTATACATCCCTAAAAATACACAGCACAACAACAAAATGGTTTCCATTTTTGAAAAGGTGGGGACTACTGGAACTGCGGGCATATAAACCCATGGCAGCTGCCCAATGGTGCAGAAGTTACCATTGAAAACTTTACTACTTCTTCATCTCATAAGGGAGGGGAGCACTCAGGCTCCTCCATGAAAAACCAGAGGTGACACTTAATTCCAAATGTCGTCCAAAGCAATGGAAGCAATGGCAACCAAGGTGAGCGGCTATATGCCAGGCCTTTTGACCCCATCTGTAGTCACACATGTGACTCCTTACGCTGTTCTGTTTTCCCTCTCCGACTTCCCTACCAGAGCGCATGAGTGTGCTGTCAATCTCCAGGCCAAAGTGTAGGCCTCCGACACCTCTGAGTGGATTTGCCATGAATCTGAAGACTCAGTGAGAGACATATTTCACCCACAGCTAAATTCCCCAGCCAGTGGAGGTGGCCAGTGGCACCAGGGAGAGTCTATCCTTCAATCAACAGGTAATAGCTACCATGCGGCTTTCGAGCACTGTGCAGGAATCATTTCGTTCGTATGCCAAAACACTGAGCTGTTGATGAGCAAGTTGTACCCCTGCTGAATGATGGGCTTCCTGTCAGCAGCCAGATGTTTCTGCTTAGAGCCACTTCCCGCTCTGGCTCTGCCAGCAGTCGGGGGGCGGGGGGGGGAGGCCAGAGTTCTAGATTAGGAGCATCTATCTCATCATGCCGTCTTCAGCAACTGCTACATTGCCTGGCACAGGGGATATGCTCTTGGTCTGTTTCTTCAGTTCGTAAGAGAACACCCAAGACTGTTCACTTCCTTACTGGGTTTCACAAAGAAAAAAAAAGACAAAAACTGTACCTGAGTATGTAGCTCAGTCGTAGACCCTGGGTTCAATTCCCAGCATGGAATAAACCAGTATGGTAGTTTATACATGCAACTCCGGTATTCAAAACGTGGACGCAGAAAGACCAGAAGTTCAAGGTATCTTGGCTATGTAGAGAATTTGAGGTCAACCTGTGCTACATGAGACACTATCTCAAAAACACTTTTAAGAAAAGGAAAACGTTTATACCATATTGGTTTTTTTTTTCAAGACAGAGTTTCTCTGTGTAATAGTCCTAGCTGTGCTTAAACTTGCTCTGTAGACCAGGCTGGCCTTGAACTCACTCTATCTCTGCCTCCCAAGTGCTGGGATTAAAGGCGTGTGCCACCACCTCCCGGCAATAAAATGTTTTTCAAAAGTAATTATATAGATGTGTGTATGCATATATATGGGGGTATAGACCATGAAACCCAAAAGGCTACCATAATAGGGGAGAAAAGGGTCTTAAGAGAAGGGAAGGCAGAGAGGGTAGGAGACACATGTGACGAGACAGCAGGAGGAGGGATTATTGGGAAGAAAGAAACCAGAGGGCACGGGGAAGAGGGGAGGCAAAGAGCGAAGCACAGCCACACAGGCACAAGGCGGTATGAGAACACCTACTAGCTCTTGTTCTAACTTAAAGCTCAATTTAAAAAGAAAAGTGTCTTAAAAACAAAATTCTACAGTGTCCAAATCATTCATTTATGAAACCTAAGTGAAAAAAAAAGACTTTTATTAACACTTATATGTTAAATATCGTTTCTGTCTCACAAATCAAAACTGGGATACGGAGCTGATTTTCAAGGCTCAGCTCAGTAGGGCAGTTTTCCTGCTGGTGCGCATGAACTCCTTTTATCATTTAAATGAGTGGTGCACTCGGAAAAACATGCAGCACAAATATTCCTTCAAGAGTGTGGGCACACGTAGCTATGTCTCTGAGCACACAAAATACACACATGATATTTCACTGTGCCATTTGGGCATACGGAAATGCACTCATTTTCCCAGGCACAGGCATTAGGAAGGAACCGGCAGTGGAGGCAGACGGATTAAGCCCAGCCTCCTATATGGAACCATTCATCTTGCACAGGTATTAGTTTGATATTCAGCTGAAAACGTTAAGAACCCCATCCTCTCCCTCGGCACACTTAGTGTTCAGGGGACTTGATTTTCAAGATTAATATTTAAGAGTAAAGTTGGGTTTTTTTGTTTTTTTTTTGTTGTTGTTTTTGTTTTGGTTGTTTTTTTTTTGTTGTTGTTGTTGTTTTGGCCAAGAACAGGCATCCCAAAGGGAGCTTGGCTCCTGGTTTTGCTAAAAATGTTAAATGGTATTTTCAACAGGTGAGTGCCATCCCCAGATAAAGGGTATAATAAACAAACAAGCTAAATTTTGCCTCCAGATGCATGGGGTTCAACCAATTCTTTTGAAGAAAGAAACTAAGACTTTAAAAATGATTTTAAATTCAAAGATCAGCCCAAATAAAATTTAATTTTTAGTAAAGTAATTTAGACATTTTAGAAATTCTCCGTAACTTGCTCTATGTTTAGATATTATTCACAGTTCAAATTGTGTGTTTCAGTTTGCCATTGGCCTTGGGGTATGGAAGAGTATAATGCTATGGTTCTACCTCCTCTTGCATGGCAACTTAAGTCTTCAAAATTACATCTATATGAGATAGAACTTTATTAGGAAAATTTAAGATATGTGGTGTGAAATGTCTTTATTTGCCTTTTACGCCACAACTAACCTATATCTTTGACCAGGGAAGGCCCCTCCAGAAACTTAGAGGTTGCCATGAAGTTCGCTCATAGACTCTGGAAAAGTAGGGACAGGAAAGAGGCCTGTGTCACCCTTGCCACCTGCCAGCCAGAGCGGCCTTGAGTGCAGAGCACATGGGTCTTGAGGCAGAATATTCAACAGAGATGCTACGTCAACTATCAAATGTGGGACATGAACCAGGGCCCCTTCTGCCTGCATTCTTGTCCAACGTTTATTTAGAGTTTTGTTGACATTTCCAGGACAAATGAATGACATTCTGGGAATTTTTGTCTTGAAATATTTTTAAAAGCTTTCTATTAAATTTTAGTATGTAAAAAATACTTACATTTTGTCTATATGCTTAAATATAAAGTGACCTTTAAGACAGTCTTTGTAATTGTGAGATTTGCTTTCAATAGAATATGAAGTAAAAGAATTTGATGACATTCCTATGTATTTATTTTGTGTGTAAGTTGGAAGAGGCGTGCCCATGCACCATGGTGCAAATGGAGAAGTCTCTTTTTCTATTCTTCCATTTTATGGGTCCTGGGGATCAACTCTAATGCTCAGAGTTGGCAGCAGATACCCTCACCTTCTGAACCATCTCAACAGTCCAAAGCAAAAGAGATGATTAAACCACTATCAAAAATCCTTCCTGATTGTGCTAAAGGATTTCTCTCTTTGTGCATGCGTGTGTGTGTGTGTGTGTGTGTGTGTGTGTGTGTGTGTGTGTGCCTACCTACTCATGTGTGTATACATATATGTGCATGTTGGGGTCCACTTATCTCTACATGTGTGTATGTAGGGTAGAGGTATCTTTCTCTACTTCTCTCAAACTTATTTTTCAGATACGGTCTCTCTTACTGAATTTGGGGCTCACAGCTGGGCTAGACACAGTGCTCTTGAGATCTGTGTACACCTCCCCAGCCACCAGCATTGAGGTACAGGTGCATGCCACCAAGCCCATCTTTTACTTGAGTTCTGGGAACCCAATCTTAGCTGTTCATCCTATGCCACAAGCACTTTTCACACTGAACCACCCAGTCTCCTTCTCTTCCCCCACTTGCCCAGGCTTTTCCTCCAGATTTCTGTATGACCACAGATGACCCTGAACTTCTGGTCTTCCCACTTCACTGAGTACTGGGATTACAGGTTTGCAGGACTACTTGCAGTTTTATAAGGTACTGGAATCAAACCAGAGCTTCATGCACACTAGACAGGCAATCTACTGTCTGGGCCACATCCCTGTCCCTCCAGAAGGACTCCTCGGGATGTAAGCATGAATTCTCCTCACTGAACGGTACCCTGGGTTCCCACTTGTTGTCTACTTTAATTTGTCCCTGTTCTCTCTCTGTTTTTCCTTGTCCTTACTGTCTTTCTGTCTACACATTACAACAGCATCGCACAGAGAACGGTGGATGTAAGTCTCCAGAAAACCAAGAGCCTGTTGTATTGCTCACCTAAATCCCTGGGCTTTGTGAGCACATAGATTCCATAAGTGGAATCTTTTCTTGTATATAAATGTATTCTGTGTATTAACGGCACCTGTTCCTAGCTTTCCCATCTCAGCTATGTGGTTTTATCACCACATCTTTGTCTAGGTGGAGAATGAAATGTTCACATTCTTTCTTCTGATGAGAAACTAAATCAAGCACTGAATATTACCTTTTAGAAGAGATTCTTGTCTCTTCTGCCACGCCCTATAGCCACTGCATCAGGCCCTGGAGACCAACATCCAGTGGTCTCTACTGCCACGCCCTACAGTCACTATATCAGACTCCAAGGAACAACATCCAATGGTCTCTACTGCCATGCCCTACAGTCACCGCATCAGGCCCTGGGGACCAACATCCAGTGGTCTCTATTGTCACGCCCTGCAGCCACTGCATCAGACCCTAGGGACCAATATCTAATGAATTTGATCTTTAAAGTGGTGAGACTGCAAATTCATGGTAGCCATGGGGATTAACTTCCAGGTAGTTCTTAGCAGAAGTGTGAATGCAGCATTGTCTCCTGTGTTTCAAAACAGCTAGGAACAAGGCTTTTGGATGGCCACAGCACATACAAAACGAATGTGTGCTTCGGCTGGTGGAGACGCTAAGCTACCCTGACTGGATTATTACATGTGTACATGTTAGACTCTCAAACATACCCTATAAATATGATACATATTTTCTTTAAAATTCTTATAATAAATACTGATATTGGGATCCAAAGAAAAGAAATAAAGCTCACTAATAAATCTGCCAGTGCTTCTCACCACTTACATATTTACTGTGTTTTAGTTATCGCTTATGTTTAAAATTCTTACCTTCCCAAATGGGCCTTGTTTAAGGCAAACAGCCTGAATTCTGAACCCAGATGAATTCTGAACCTCAATGTTCATCTTGGCTACGCCATTGATTAGCTCTGTGCCCTCCATTGCTTACCTAACCTCACTGTGCCTTGGTTTCATTTGTAAAACTTGGATAATAATATCTATTTCCTAGTTTTGTTATGAAGATTAAATGGGTCATTATGTGTAAAGTGCTCCAAATATTACCTCCTATATAATAAGCTCGCTTTAAGTACTTATAATATAAATTAAATGAAATGAAAACCTTAAAGGCATTCATTGATTAGATTCTACTTGGCCAATGCCAGATAAATGGTGACCACTTTGCTTGCCTTAAATTATCATCAAAATGTGATCTCTTGCATTTTACCCTGATTTTTTTCTCTGTGTTTTGACATCCATTTTAACATAATGACATCATTTCATTTCACTTTGGCCCCAGCTGTTAACAGTGCTATTGAACACTTGGTTCAGGTTCATTTATCTTGCAAGTTTTAATATGGCTTGCTCAATGTAGGGAAATCCTGCTGGTGTGCTAACCAACCCTATTTTTAGAAAATTCAGCCTTTGAGACAAGTGATTATTTCCAAGAATACTCATAAAAATTACAAGCTCAATTACAGCTCACTGTGTGTTTAACATGTTTCTCCTTTTGCTCATTCGCAGACTCTGTCCTAATCTGGGTTTAGGTTTATAGCATTCGGAACATAAGCTCTGCACCTTCCCAGGTCCCCATCCGGGTAACAATCCCTACCCCAATATGAAAAATGCAGTTATGGTACTAGCACAACACACCCATATAAACACGTGGGTCTATTCTGATTTTTTTAAAGACCACCATACGTCTTATGTAGCCCAAGCTATCCTTGAACTCACTAAGCAGCCAAGAACGATTTTGAACCTCTCTTCTTCCTGCCTCTCTTTCCCTGGTGCTGAGATCCACACACCACCCTATCTACTTTATGTGATACTGAGATCTAATGCATACTATCCTGCATGCTAGATAAGTCCCCCACCAAGTAGCTACATCCCCAGCCTTACTTCAATTTTGAAGCTGTATTTTTATCATTGCCCCAAGATTTGTAATATAAAGCTATCAGGTTGGAGGTGTAAAAATTGAACTGGAAAAGCCGCCCATCGGTAGTGCCCATCGGTAGTCAGGAAATCCTGACAGGCAAGCTCCAAATCCAGACACCTGGTACCCGGGTGCCGAATGGGCTTCCGGCTGAATTGTGGCGGCACAGATACTGACACACAGCGCAGGTCGTCCTCGAAGAAGCCTGGGTGCACACCTCTGACCCTCAGCCGGGGTGCTCAAACGTCCATCTGCAGTGAGGACTCCCAGTGAAGGCTCTGCGCTGTGCTTGGCTGCATTTCTATCTGAGTGCCAACAGGAAGATAAATGAAAGACTGGCTCGCTGGAGTACTGGTGGTTTGGGGGCTATTGATTTTTGGTCCATTCTCTTTAAAAGTGAGATCTAAAAAGTTGACAGAGGGTCATTAATTTCATCATACACTTGTCGTCTCATCCATAACCAATCCAGGCCCTGAGTGTTGCTTGTCACTCTGGGTTTGCACTTTATTTGTTTAGGGTTTTCTTGGCGATTCCATTCTTGACTTTTCTCCCCCTCCCCTTTGACTTCAGCCTCTTTAAATAAAGAAAGAAGGATGCTGGTGTGTGACTCTTTCCCGAAATGGATTTGGGAATGAGGACATTACAGATATAAATATATAAACAGGGACAAGAATGGTGGGAAACAATAGCAGACTCTGCCAGCACCTTTTTCCTTGATTTGAAAAAGGAAAGGGGAAAAAACCCTCTGTATAGTATTCATCAATCCTAATTATTCAATTAGCCCCCAATCGAATAAACACTTAACCAAGGTAAGCTAGTGGGCTTGTTTGAAGGAAATATTGAAACTCAAGTCCTGACCTTCCTTTAAGAAAAGCTTGTGAGTTCTTCAGAAATCCTGCTGAAAGTATAAAAATGGTTGATAGTAATGACCGCTGATGGAGTTTCTTTGGCTATAAGTTCCAAACAGCTCTACCAATCTTCAAGAAGGTATCATGAAAACCTCTCAACGGTGTGACTTTATTGTCGCTACGATGGTGGGTTTATTGTTTGTTTGCTTTTGGTTTTTTTAACAGGGAAAGGAGAGTTTGGCAGGCTCCATAATTATTATTGAAATAACCATCAAATAAAATCTTTAAGGCTGGTTGAATATTCAATGGGCTGTGTAAATCTGGAGCTCAGGCAACAATGGCACAGAGCGAGCATGGAATCCAGAGGACAGAGCAGGGGGTTTTAGGTAATTGTCCAACAGATTTCCCGGACAGCCTTGTCCTGCCTGACTCAGGACAGCGCCCATTCTACTCTATCTATTCTGAAACCTGGTGTAAATGCAGGAACGAGGAAAGCGAAAGAAAATATGATTAAGTTCACAGGCCAAGGCAAGGAAATCCAGTATTAATATCACAACTTGCCAGTAAATCTCAATTTTATAGGTAAAGAACTACATTTCTACTTGAGAGTGTGTTTTTATACACCCTTGAGTACTCAACTCGTTAAACCACCGAGAGGGCTCTACATGGCTTAGAAGTTAATCCTTCAAATGGCTAACAATCGAATGCCTCAGCTGTTCGTAGTTCCCTACTGCTGGCTAATTTCATTTTTGTTTCATATGTTCACTGGTAAGCTTTCATTGTTCGCTGACACAGAGGTTGTAAGTCTAGTTAATTTGGTTAAAATGAGGCTGAGAATGTTCGGTTTCCTGCCGGCTACAAGACTCTGGGGACCATGGAGTCACACTACCCACACCCCAAAGAAAGCCAGTGGGAAAAATGAGATGACCTAGCTTGAGGTCAGTGTTCGCTCCTGAAGCAGGGGTGTAAACAAACATTCTGAACGTCGTCCCAGCTTATGAGGAAGTTACTTGGTGCACTGTATTCTCAGATATGCCCTGCTTTTTCCGGGCAACTCATCTCTCTTCTTTTTATCTCGTTTTATTTTCTTTCAAAGATGCTGAAGTTGTGTTGAAGGACAACCGCCTTTGTGCACATCTTAGCGATCTGTTTGATGATGAGGTTGATGATGCTGGTGCTGGTAGTGAGGACAATGGCAGTAGTGTCAGTAGTGGTGGTAATGGTGACGGTGATAATGACAGCACAGGTGGTAGCGGTGGGGACAATGGGGTGATGGTGACACCCATTTTGAAGTCCTTTCCCTCAAAACACAAGGACAGAGGAGCACATTCTTTCGGCATTAATTCCATCTTTCTCTGTATCCCCTAGGCCTCCTCTAGCCCACTTCCTAGCACATCTAAGGAACAAGTCCCCTTCACATTCATTGATTCTCTTTCTCTCCTCACCAGGGACCTCTTGCTTGCTCCTTCATCTCAGCTTGGGCACATCACTAGCCCACATCATCTTTGCTATCACTTTATGCTAAGAATGACAAACTGGTCCCATGTTCTCCCCATGCATAAACACATAGTTAATTCTTCAGAGCTTTCATCAGGGCAGTAATTAGATAATTGAGTAAGGATAATATTTTCATCTTCCTTTTCTATTAGAATGTAATCTCTGTATTGTCTAGGATCACCTTCCCCTGCAATAGAATCCAGTTCTGGTAAGAAATCAAAATTTCAAATGACTGAGTCCATTCCAGAAGCAGTTTTCTCACTGGGAGGAAAGATGAACTAAAAAAAAAATAAATGCTTTCTTAGGATTCAGTGATACAGCCAATGTGTAAAAAAACCGCTTGTACGTGAGCACATGCCACAGGCAATGAGACCCTATATTAGCTGAATCTGATTCTGACATACTTGGTGATTCCTTGGAAGGAATTTCTCAGATGGTGACTGCCTTGATCTTCATCACACAGCAGTGGACACCTCTAGCCTGGAAAGGCTCCTGAACTTCCTTCTGTCGCTATGACTCCTAAGCAGACTGCCACCAGGGACTTGGAGTCTTTGGACTTCCCTGGCGCTCTGCTCAGATGATTGCATTCTTAGAGTGGCACTGGACCCTATGGGGTCTGCTATGATTCCAGCTGGACCCTGCAGGAAAGAACCCACCAGGAAAAGAACATGGAGATCAATGGAGAACCTTGGGAGGAGAAGGTGAACCCTAAAGACCAAGAAGGCACCCCGGGAAAAGATGGTCTTGAACTCACAGAAGAATAACTGCAAGCACTGAGCTCAAAGCAGTAAATAGCAGCTGGGAGGATGGTCACCAGAAAGGCTCTTATACTTTAGTATCCAAGTAGTTCCATAGCGTTCCTCCTCTACAATGTGGTCTCTTCACATGAAGAGAATTGCCCTAACCGTAGCAAATTTGCTATGTGTAACTTAAAATCAAAACCTGTCCTTCACACCTAGTTAGCAAAAATTAAATGTAGATGTCTCACTGATGTTGTTATGGGTCGTAAGCGTTCTGCAAACGCAGTCACATAATAGACCGACGGTGTAGATTCTGGTGCTCTGATGTGCCGTCTCCCAGCATCCAGAAGCCTTCCCGTTGCCCTCCCCAGCAATGCTCCCTTGCATTTAGAAACTGCATGGAGAGACACAAACACTTTCCCTCAGAACTCATTAATTTTAGAGTTTGGGAAACATGAAGGAGACAAAGTGGGTAATTTTTCACACTTAGAAGAATTTACACATTCTGTTTTGACTTTCTTGCACAGCTGAGAAGAGATTAATGTAACTTACTTTCTCTATTAACTGGCTCCACACATTGCCATGCAGGTGGCACCCTATCAAGATGAATACAACGGAAAAGTACCCACAGCAGTCACCCCCACTAAAGGTGTGGCCACCACACATGAAATTCCTGGTGTAGCTGGAAAGAAGGCTTAGAAGTTAAGAGTATGTACTACTCTTCCAGAGGACTGGAGTTCGATTCCCAATGCATACATCAGGCTGCTCACTGTAAGACCAGCACCAGAGGAATCTGATGCCTCTGGCCCCTGAACTCTACAAATATAACCCCGTTCTCTCTCTCTTTCTCTCTCTCTCTCTCTCTCTCTCTCTCTCTAGACAATAAAACTTAGAAACAGGAATTCTCAGTGGCTAGCCCTCCCAAAAAGTATGATCATATGAAAGAACCAGGGAACTAAAATTGTAAATCAATTGCTGGATTGTCCCCTTCCCCAAAGTGCACTCAAAAGTTCAAAGGAAAAGGTTCCCCTTTAAACCAAACATGCTAACAATGCAGGAGCTGATTACGTCATTGATCAACTGACTCCATTATGCAGGATTTGGGAGTTGGCTTTTTCTAGTCTTTTGAGAAGGAGAGACCCCTCTTCAAGTTAGAAAATACGCTTTTCATGAGAGAGCAAATCACAGAAGCTTCATTACAACTTCCTCTGCTCCGAGTCATAAAAAAAAAAGAAAGAAAAGACTGAGAAAAGATATTAAAAGTCCTAAAATACGACAACCCCACACTGGAAGTATGAAATCTAGGAAACCCTTATTTTAACATTTGCAGCAAATACAAAGATTTAGATTTAGATTTATGCAAGAGAGGAAACTCAGGGCTTTCTGGTGACAGCAAAACCGCAATCGGATCACAGGAGGACCTCGGGACCAACTACCAATTTATCCCTGAAATATCCCACTCCTTCCTGCCGAGGCTCAGTGCTGGCAGGGTGACAGCCCCACACCCACCACATCCTCCATCAAGAGGACATGAGGATCCTGCAGATACATGCGGCCTCTCACACCAGCATGGCATTCCTTCTGTTCCTGGCAACACAGTGAAAACGCCGAGTCGTAGTGTCAGATGGGAGAGGCCAGTGAGTGAAGAGAATTCCTCAGCATTCACCAAAGTCCTACTGCCAGGCACAGCGGATAAGGGTCTATCTGTTGCACAGAAACTACAGAAGGCTAATCGGCATGTGTAGCAAATCAGTGGGGAACTAGTCTATGGGAAATGCCCACTTCAAAGACCCACATGGAGGACTTGAGAGATGGCTCAGCAATTGAGGGTGCATACAGCTCCTGCAGAGGCCCTGAGTTTGGTTCCCAACACCCATTGGGCAGCTTACAACTACCTATAATTCCAGTTCCCGGGGACCTGATGGCCTCTTCTGGACTCTTAGGACACCTGCACGCATATACACACACCCATCCACAGAGACACACACACATATGCAAAATTTAAAATAAAAATAAATCTTAAAACAACCAAGTAGAGAAATTGAGAGATGGGCTCAGGCCGTGTTTTAAATGACACAAAGACAAAGCAATATGGTTGCTTGTTTTGACTCTTCATCTCTATTTTCAATTCCTCTCGCCTCTACATTCACCTAAGAAATGCAGCAAGAGACCTGTGTTTCAGTGGCAGAGTCCTGCTCTTTACAGCTTACCGAGACACTGGA
>PVIU01002928.1:141804-158196 GCA_004026605.1 Ondatra zibethicus
GGATGACAAATGGCCAGGCGCCTGACACCGTGGCATCTGACAGAGACATCCAGTGGCTTCGAGCCTTCTCCTTGTGCTCTGGAAGGTGCTTGGATGGAAGATTTATTTATTTATTTTTTCTATAAAGGATCTTGTATGACTCCTTAATACCATTTCATTTCCTTACAGGAAAGTAATAATTCTGACTCCAGAAGGGCAATAGAAACAGGCAGAATTCAGCCCACAGTGTGGTCTCTATGACTGTACTCACCTCGCCACCCCTTTTCTTCCTGTCTACTATTTTACAGATGCTCGTCTTAAATGACATCTCTTCCCTCCCATGCCTGTTAGTGCCACTGTGAAGATTAAAGCTCCAGAATTATCTGCAGCATATCTTTGCCCAAGCCAAGCACCAGCCGCCGCTCTGTATAAGAACACTGACCAGTCAGCACCAAAGCAATCCTATCACACAAACACTCCTATGAATAGCTCACTAACATAAGCTTTACCGGCCACAGTAACACTGGTCCCCCTGCTTCCCGACACTGAACTGGACACACAACACCAGATCTAAGCTGAGCCGGCCACAGCAACATCAGTCCCCTCGATTGTCTAAGCTATGTCTACTGTGTCCACTGGATACATTTGAATATGTGACTAAGAACATGCAAGAGAGGGGAATGCCAATTCTGGGCTAAGCCAGCTTCATTTTCTTGAACATAGACATACTTATATACACATGTGTAAGAGGATAATAATGTATATATCGCGTTGGTCCATGGAACCACACTGGGCCACTTCATAGTTCAGAGCACACACATTGACTACACACAGTCAATTCCAAACAATGTTGAGCACTATGGGACTATGCAGTCTCAGAATGCCCAGCTGACAATGTAATTAATGTAAAAACTATATTTGTTGATTATCTGTTCTGTGCCAGGCAAAGAGATGGCTATGGGGGCAGAGGAACAACCAGACAGACTTAGTCACATTGTCCTTACTGATATTTCATCCAGAAAGACACCCACTGGTCAAGACTTGCCAACATAAATCATTCACCATAATTAGGAATAAAGGAAGAATAAACACAGAGAAATTTCCATGTGTGGGGGAGTGTGTGTGTGTGTGCGTGTGTGTGTGTGTGTGTGTGTGTGTGTGTGTGTGTGTGTGTGTACAAACTCAGCTGTCAATCTCTGCCTTCTTCTTCCTATTTAAGATAGGGTCCCTTGTTCACTGCCGTGAACATACCAGGATAACTAACATGCAAGTTTCGTGACCCTCTTGTCTCTGCATCTCATGTCCTGCTAATGATCACCCTGAGATTAAAGATATGTACTACTGATTCTGACTTCTAACTGGGATCTGGGAATCTTAACTCAGGTCAACAGGCTTATGCAACCCACTGGGAAGTTCCTCTATCAGTAGATGTATGCTGGGTCAGGGGATGAGGCAGGAAGTACCTATTAAGGTAATATAAGGAGGACAATGTGAAGTAGGCATTCGCCAAATACAGAGAGGAAGTTATGAGAGTCTATCTATGTGAGTCAGAGATAGGAGGAGAATGAGGTGGAAGAAGTGAATGTAGGAAGAGCATTTCAAACTGATGTCAAACAAATTTCAGAAAGTTTGGGTGCTAAGGAATGAATGACGCCACCTCTGGTCAGAGCATAAACCACAGACAGGGAAAAGTACCAAGTGAGTCTATAGGCGAAGACAGCTGACTCACACAAGACCTGAAGATCTTCCTAAAGCTTATGGTCTACACATGTGATTAGAGAAAGAGCTGGAACTAAACTAAGCAGATACTGGCTGTTAGGTCTGAGCAGTACAAGTGACTTGAATAAGACATCTTATCTTCGGATTTTCTGTGGTCCCAGAAGAACATTCTGTTTGGTTCTAGGGAAGGCAGGCATGGCTACATTAACTACTGACCATCTTGACACCCTCATGAACTAAACATCTATGACTTCTCCTTCATATAAACCTCAAATAAGAAAATCAAGGAATGTAATTGAGTGTCTTTTGTGTATCAGTTCCCAGGTGGGGCTTTAAAAACATGCATTTTGTTTTCTTTAATACCAATACCAAGGACAAGAAAAATCCCCATCTCCTTTAACTGAGAGAAAGGGAATAAGCAGATGGCCCAGTGTCTGAGAACCACCCGAAGGTCTACACCCTGGTCCACTATCTCCAAGTCATGTGGAAGGCAGAGCAGTCAAGCGGCACTCCAGTAAAGACTGGGCTATCGCTTTAAACAGAGATGTCTTTTTGAAGGTGGTCAAAGCTAACATTACTGAAACATGAAGGATTCAAGTCTGTCCAGGCTTGGCTTTGTTCTTCTAGAGAGGCAGGCGCCTCATCTTCCCACCTTGCATTTTAACTGAAGAGGGATTTCTGTCGTATATATTATGATTCCCTTCTTGATTTCTATCCCAAACTGGTAACCTTCACCCCTAATGGGCCTTTCCCACAGCAGTCTAAATTCCCAAAGGATACTAGCATGCTCCTGGGAGCAAGGAAAATTCTTTATCACGAGAGACACTTGCAGGTGTTGACAGGCTGCCTGGTCTGGTTCAGTCTTGCTCTTACTTCACTCCCTCTTGCTGCCTGCCTCAGCTTGGCCTCACTGTCCCCTTCACTCTGCTGCCATTTCCTTCCATTTCCTCCCCACGTCCTTCTCCTCTGTTCAGCCACTTTGCACATGCCACCATTTTCCCTTCCACCAGCCCCAGCCTGAGGACAAGCTTCCTGGTGTCAAGAACGGCCTGTTCACCGGAAACGTGCATCATTCTTGTTCCTCAAAAAGGAGATAAATGGGATGCTACTTCTAGGACACATACAGGAAATCTCCCAGGAGGCTTCTCTTGAAGATTAAGGTGTGTGTGTGTGTGTGTGTGTGTGTGTGTGTGTGTGTGTGTGTGCGTGTGCGTGCACGTGCTTGTGTATTTACTGCCTTTGTCTGGAGGATGTTGGTGGCAAATAACTGAAAGGACTCACCTTTCTGGGTTCATTATGGGGGTTACTAAATGGTGTTTTTGTTACTGCTTTTGTCTGTTTTTTTTCCTTCATTTTTGCTATTTTCATTAACAACACATGACACAAAAGAACCTCTGTACTTCACATGTTAATAAGGGAGTCTACATTTCTCAATAACCAAGGAGAAGAATTAAACCTTATGAAAATAAATGTTCTAAACCCACAAATGGCAAAGCATTACCTCATAATCACACACACACAAAAGATCAGCTAAAAAATAAGTTGAGACCCTAATCCTGATTACAAACCTACTAATGTGTTGATTGTTCATGGATATTAGCCAGCTCCTGATTTGGAGCCATATATCTTGGCATGCTGTGTTACACTGGCTATTATAAACAATTCTGAGACATGGTAGAAATTGGCATAAGAAAACACCCTGAAACTTTTCAGTGTCTAAAATGCAAATATACATTGCAACTGACGTGTGTGTAGGCATGTGTGCCCTGTGCACCAGTTTCCATAACTTTCTGGACATTGTCCTATGTAGGGCAACCTCTTCATTCTATTAAGTAGAGACAGGATAAGCAATGCACCGAGTAATAAGGCATAAGCTGCCCTCCAGATTTACATGGAGAAGGCCTTCCCACGTATAAACTGACCCCTCTACCACCACTGCTCAAAGATATACCTCAGACTACATTTCTGTTGGGTGCTGGGGACTTCTGTTTGTTCTTTCTGTTATTGTTTCGAGCATGAGAAGAGGAATTCAACAACTATCCTGTGCTTATGCCCCAAACGGATCATTTCTAGACTAAAGGGGATATGCCAACTCTTTGCAGGAACGCCAGTCTTACCCACATCATGCGTGCCCATGTGCCAAGGGCTCCGTTCCATTGATAGTCCCCACAGATTGGCAGTTTCTCTTACATCCACTGCATTTTACTAAAACAAGTAGGAAGCAGGGTTCCAAACCTCACAGCCTGTACTGCTCCCAGGCAATAGGCGACATGCAGAGTTCGCATGATGAAACTCAGACACACTAGGGGTATGAGAGCAGCGTTCCTATGGAATTGGCACTGTCTGACTCTCACCCATATTAGCCTGTCTTCCAAAACCAGCGTTTGCAGAGAAGACAGCACTGGCCGTCTCCTTGGTGGTGCACACTACTACAAAAGCATCAGTTGGACCAAAACAAAGAATGTGTGTTAATCTACACTGAAAAGACTCCCGTATTGTTTTATGTATGAATGACACTATGACAGTTTACATGTTTTAGTTCTCAATACCCAATACATTTAAACTGATAGGCTATTTAAATCTACAGCCACAAACCAGGGACTTGCCAATATTTCTAATGGAAGACTCCAAAAGTACGTAACAATACGTATATTGACTTCTTATTTCAATGAGTATCAAGATTAATTGTCCTTGTAAAAGTAAATAAATATTGACATAGGTTTTACTTTGGTCTATATTTCCTACTTGGGTCAATAAATCTTGGTTTTCACCTCAACTGAAGTCAATATTGGATGATTACTAATTCATGTGATACTCAATACTGAAGCTACAACTTAACATAGAGAATATAGTCTTTAAGACCAATTCAGGTTGAGATAAATACTGGGAATAAAAACTGCCAATTACTTCATATGTCTAATGGAAACAAAATATTTCAATAGATACAAGGCATATAATACAATCTGTGTTATTCCATTGTATAAATATGTTTAATAAAAATTCATTTTATCTTACAGTTTGGCATTTTGTTTTACATGTTGAACCCTGTGCCTGGTTGCAGTTACTAGTGAATTTTGAAAGGATAAAAGTTCAAATGGAGGGAGTATTAAAAAGAGGAGAAAGGAGAAAGAGAAACAAAAAAAGAGAGGGAAAGAAAGACAAGAAAGAAAGGAGTCAAGGGAGAAATGAAGGAAGAGAAAAGTAAGAAACAAACAAAGAGAGAAGAATGGGACAGAAAACCAGGGGAAAATAAAATAAATTATCACAACTGATTAGCTGTGTGTTTTCATACATTTCAGTAAAGGATATGTATCTGAAATATTTTTCTCTACTTATAAAGTTATTCTGTCAAACGCCATTGACATTACATCATGGATCGTCTAGTCTTCCATTCAAGATCTAAAATGAACAAAGCTATTGAGTAATATAACTAACTCAAAAAAAATCTAGAGCTAATATTTTCACAAATTGAATTTAGAAAAGCTCGCTGAATCCAGAGATTAAGATATTTCTACTACAATTGAAAAACTATTAAATATTGCAAGAAACTGCTCATCAATGCTAGAAATTGAGGTGCATATCAAGAGTTATTGATCTTTGTAGTGTGCCAACCCGCTTACCCTAGCAGTCAGGCAAACACCATCTCAGGCTGCTAACATTAGCTACTTGATACTACCCAGGGAGGGTTCTGCCCATTAACAGGGCTTCAAGATCACATTCCTGAAACACCACATTTCTGATTCTTATTGTAGTTCTTTCAAACCAAAACAAGTTTTAAAATACCTATCTTTGTCTTGTAAATGTTGTTATCTGCCAGAACTTTCTGATTAGTGTTTAACTGATCTCCCTAGAGTCAATGAAAGATTTTTAAATGCAAACTTGTACTCCACATAAAAGATTATCTGAGATTTCCAAGCCCTTCATTAACTATTTACTAATCACAACTAACTGAGTGACTTGGAACAGGTTACACTGAAACATGTCTAGAAATCTCTAGAATGCTCTTGAAGCACTATAAGAATTTAGTTAGTAAAAGGAAGTTGGAGATGATCTTATCCAATATTTTCACATTACAACTAGGAATCCAGAGCAAGGAAGAAGAGAGTTAGCTATATCAAAGGCAACTAAGAACCCACACCTCATTATGTTGCTAAAAATAAGGCAGTGTGATAAAAAAAAAACGCTTCTTCCATCATCCTAAAATTACATATTTGGCAACAAAATATAGAATATCTTATACATCTTATCAATCCCTCCATAGATATGACTTTGAATAGTATAATACACATTTTTAAATATATATATTCATGTATGGGATACAATTCAGTGCAGCTGAGTATGAAAGTTAAAAAAGGGCATCAGATTCCCTGGGGCTATGAAGTGACCACGGATGTGGAAAACCACACTTAAACACCCTGCAATAGCAGCACACACTCCTAACCATGGAGTCCTTTCTCCAACTGCATCATTGACTATTTTGACTGGTGAATCATACAATTTTTTTTGTTTTTTTTTTCGAGGCAGGGTCATACAATATTTTTAAGCAACACACAGTTCTTCCTTAAAATGTATATTTGCTAGACCAGAAATATTACCAAATTTAGTGTTGGTTTGGGTATAGAAATATGAGCATGAATAGTTGAGGACTAAAACATGTTAAACTTTCAGAGTTACTTGTTTTTCTTCAGAGACACACCAACATCAAAAGCATGTCTCCAAGCACCTAAACAGAATCCTGAATTACAGTAAAGGAAGACAGGGGTGCAGCTGGATGGTAGCATTCTTGACTAGCATTGCCTGAGGCTACAGGTAAAATCTCTAGCTACCACTAAAAAGTACAAAGTAGTATAGTTTTCCCAAGCAAAGAAAGTCAACTGATTATAAAGCATTTCCTGGGAGGGTGTCAAGATCTATCAGAAAACTATAGATTTTCAGCCTAAGTGTGATATGTCTATGGACAAAGAAGAGTCGTGATGGGAAAAGAGCCAAAATTAGAGTCTCTGAGTGACTGACTTGTTTTACAGCCTTATGTGGAGTAAATACAATCAAATCTTTGAGAAAGATCAGTCCATCACCTAAGGGGAAGTGCAAAAAAGTGCATCCTGGTGGCACAATGATCTGCTGAAAGAATATTGTCTGGGGGAGCTGGTGCTGGTTGCTTATGCATGAAGGAAAAGAGAATGCCTTGATAACTAATTGATTTGGGTTATAAAAGACAAGGAGCTATAGCTTGTAATTCAGGCTTGGAACAGAGAGTAAGGAAACAGATTCTAAGTGTAAATATGAAGCTGGGCTAAGCAACCAGAGGACCGACTACAGGGCACGACTGTCCAGCAGCCCCATGTGAGCTGGTATCATTCCTCAGACTAAGGTTGTGAAAATATCACAGTTCATGGTTATAAAACACACAAGGAAGTTCTCAGAGAGCCTAAGAGTTACAAGGAACAAGGGTTAGATACAATCTGATATGTCAAAACATAGCAAACATTACACGTAAATCCAAACAATCACATTTCCTCAGTATTTTGTAGAATATGTTTAATTGAAATGACAAAATGTTGACCTAATAATTAAAATGCAGAGTAAGGACCCAAAACTGAAAGGAAATATATTTTTAAAGAGCCAAATAGAACTTAATGATTTGAAAATTATGCCTCTTATAAGGGAAATGTCTATAAATGAGCAAATACCCACAACAAAAGGAAATGACTTGAGAGAAAGTTCTGGGAAGGCATGACTACAGTGCTATAATAAATCAACAGCACCACCCTCAACAACACAGAAACTTTAAAAATATAGCAGCATTGTCAGCCTGCTTAGAGGAAGTAACCAGCCACTTTTAATTGTGCGGTCTACAAAGCTGGTTTTGAAGGACGGGTATAAAATAAAGCCACTTTCAGACAGATAAACCAAAGAAAGTTCCCTCTTCAAAGATGGCTGAAAGAACACTAAGGAAGAGAATAGGATAGAAGAAATCATGATGAGAAAATAAAGTAGGAAATAATACACATTAGTCTAAAAGATAATAATTTCTACCAACATTCATGATTCCTTTGCAAGAGTAAAGCCTTAAATAATAATCACGTAAAGTGGGGTGTAACAATCTGAATTAATGTACTCTATAGTACACACAGCATTGAGAAATAGCAAATATTATTTAGTGTAAGACCTTACTGAGCAGGCAAAATAAACATTTAATAGTAGTTATTAAAAGAACACAAACAGAATGTAATAGAGGGAAAAATTAAAAATTACTAATTTGTTGTGGAATAATCTTTTGTGTACTGTGAAGATGTGTCACTATGATTGGTTTAATAAAAAGCTGAATGGCCAATAGCTATGCAGGATTTGTGGGTAGAGAGGATGCTGGGAAGAAGAAGGAGATGTCAGTAGACATAGAGCAAGCAGAATAGACAATACTGAAAGGAGATAATAAAGCCATGAGGCAGAAAGGAAATTAATAGAAATGGGTTAATTTAATTTACAAGAGCTACTTAGAAATAAGCCTTCGCTATTGGCCAAGGTTTCATAATTAATAAGTCTCCATGTCATTATTGGGGAGCCAATGGTCCCGATGAAAATATCTGCATACATATGGCACCCAATGTGAGGCACATATTGGACCCGAGAAAGCTTAAAAAGCAAAGTTCCAAAAAAACAAACACAGAGTTAGATGTGCTTCCCTAGTTCTATCGTCTCTCAGGCAGGCCACAATGCACAGAGACGGGTCTCCCGACTGCTGCCTGCAGACCTGAGCAGTCAGTTCTCCATGAGCTAAGTTGCATGTTGGGTTTAAAGTTTGACTCATGTGGTCAGAGAACATTACAGGTGCACAGTAAAGCAAGGCATAGACAAGGAAAATAAAAGTATAGATAGTTATTAAAAATAGTTTAAAAATAATAAAATCTTTTAAGAAACAATAAAGCAATATTAAAAAATAAGCCATGTAAGGATGGAAACTATTATAACAAAGGGAGTTTGGACTTTATAAGGTGCTTTGTTAATTCTGAATTTTTTAAATGCTAATTAACCAAGAAAAACAGCTGTTGAGACATTAGCTTATGGAAGGGACTCCTGAATACTTTAAAGATATCTAAGCTTCAGAATGGAAGTTCAGAATGAAACATGTGTTGCATTGAAGGAGACGATGTGCTTTTGTTTCCACAGGAAATGAAAAACTGTGTATTCCTTGAAAGTTAATAGAGATCAGATTTGACCAGGGAAGACTCCTTGAAAATCCTAGCTATATGCATAAAAAAATAAACCTAGAAAACCTACAAGACAGGTGATGCATATTTTACTTGCTCAAACATAAAACAAAAAAGCATCTTTGACTGGCTTGTGTACAATGGCAGTCCATACTTGTGTTAATTCAGGTATGGATGTTACCTGTGAAAGTTTTCAGAGCAAGGAGACCAGACACCAATGAAAATGGGTGGCCCAGGTGATCCAGCCTCTCAGAGGGCCTCTGTTGCAGTTTCCTCAGAGTTCTACATCCAGAATGACTTCAAGACCACTGGCTGAGAAGGTCCAGCCTCACAGACTACTATAGTTAGACTTCAGATAAGTCCTACATTTTCCTGTCACACCAAAACTAGACAACAGCTAGCTCTCCCAGGACTTGAGCATTTTCTTAGTTTTCTCAGGGTCCCTTAAGGATGTCGTAGTCTCTAGACAACAGGAAGCAGTCTAGATAACATGATGCCCACATTCCTAAGAGGTGAGGTGGATGGCTTTTGGTCACTTGGTGGATTATGGATGTTTGCTATCATTTAGAGAGTTAGTCAAAAGTTGTAATTGGTCATGGTCAGAAAGAAAGCTAAATGAAAGAGATTAAATTCAAGGATCTCTTTATAAAGGGAAAGGGGGGATATAATATAAAACAAAGAAATAAAAGGGTAGGTTGTTGAGTCTACTTCTGAACAACCATTAGTCTCAAATATTTTACATTGGTATGGATTTAGGTATATGGATGCAAATTTAAAGTTATTTTTTATACTGTATGTATGTTTCTACTCTTCTTTGGTGTACTATGCATATGAAGCTCATTTTAAAATGTAATGTATAATTAAAAATGGAGGGTAGTAGTTAGTCATCTATAATAATCAAACTTGTAGTCATATTAGGTATGTTTTCAAAGTTAAAAAAACATATTTTAGATAGCTAGATGGTTTTCAAATACTTCAAAATCTATAGAATATGAAATTTAAAATGTTTGTTAACATTAGGCTTCTCATGACAGTGAGACATGTCTGCTCCTGGCAGCACCAATTTACTTCAGAAAAGATGATAGGCATCAAAGAAACTCCATATTAAGTTTGCTTTCATTATGGAAAAACTAGCCAATTGGGCAAGAAACTACCCTTGCCTTGACTGCTGACAATATGCTGTATTAGACAAGTAGGACACAAAAGAAGACAACTGCCAAATCCTGTCAAAACAAGGTAGGACAGTCCTTCAAAACTCCAGCTTCACAGAAAAGTCTCTCAGATATTTTAAGCCTGTAGGCAGAAGATGGATGCCCCACTGTTACAGAGGAACCATGGGGTGACTGTTCAGACAGCCAGATGTCTTGGTCATTTCTTAGTTTTGGAAGTTTACTCTGCACTTCTTGTTTACTCAGGTAATATTATATTCTTTCTTGAGTCTTTGATGGGGTTAGAGAATAGATAGTTATAGTTTTATAGTTTTCCTTGTTACCAAATTTAGGAAAGAAACTTACATCCTAAGAGTTATAAAATTTATAAGGTTGAGAGACACAAAAGCTTAAATATTTTTTATCTAAGAAAATTTGACATCTACAAAGATATTTTTAGGAAAGATACAAGTTATGATAGAAAATGGTTTAGATATAAAACTTTGAACTCATTAAGAAATGATAGATAATAAAATTTTTTCTCTGAATTTGTCAAATATAAATGGGCTAGACATTATAAATGTAATTCTTACTTGATAATTGTTCTTATTGTATATAGTTTTACTCTGTTAGAGTTAAAACCTTTCTTTTAATTTAGACAAAAAGGGAGAAATGTTATGGAATACTTTTTTGCATACTGTAAAGATGTGTCACTCTGATGGTTTAATAAAAAGCTAAATGGCCAATAGCTAGGCAGGAGGTATATCAGGGACTGCTGGGCAGAGAGAGCTCTGGGAAGAGGAAACACAGAGTTGCCAAGCGGAGTTGCCAGCCAGACACAGAGAGAATGAAAGGCATGCAGGAGGAGAGGTAAAAGCCACGAGCCACACAGCAACATGTAGAGAATAGAAAAGGGTTAATTTAAGTTATAAGAGCTAGTGGGACAAGCCTAAGCTACCGGGTGAGTTTTCATAATTAATTTCTTTGTGTCATTTGTTGTGAACTGGAAACCCAAAGAAAAAAATCTATCTACACTCATTCTTGATGTTGAAAAGATGGCTCATCATTTAAGAATGAGCACTCCCTTTGCAGAAGACCCAAACAGAACTCCCAGAACCCACATCTGCTGGCTCATAATCTCATGTAACTCCCACATGAGACACATAATTAAAAATAAAAATACATCTTAAGCAACACTCAATCCCACGTATGCAGGAAAGGAGAACAAACACTGGAGTTGTCTAATCCAGGGTCAATGGAGCCCAGAGGTTAGAGGCTACCCTGGGTACCACAAAAAAGAAAAAAGACATGGAGGGACAAGGATTAATGAGCAGAGAGAGAAAAAAATAAAAGAAACAAAAGGCAGACAAAATGCAAGAATAAGATGACATTTAAAAATCCAAATTGATTATTAATCACTATAAGTACAAATAGACCAGAAGAAAAACTATGTTAGGTTCAGTCTAAGAAACAAAATCTAACATGTGCAAAAGGGTCACACTGTACCCTACAAACATGGAAAATCACTATATATCAAATATATATGATAAAAAAGCACCTAATTAGTAAAGTCCTTGAAGTGACTATGAAGGAAGAAATGACACACAGCTGTCCATTTTCCAGTGTCCAGGAGAGATGAGGATAGTGACAAAGGAAGATGTGACTGAAACAAATGCAATCATGAACCATAGTACAATGAGAATGCCACAAAATGTACATGATAAAAACTTTAGGCAATTTTAAACAATATGTAGTTGTAAAATTGTAAACTGAATCTTATGAAAACACTAAATACAAAAACTGAGAATGAAGCTAACCACCAGTAAAGGAAATATATAGCTTTTAGAGCACATATTAAAAGTAAATCAAATGAAAGTGAATGAATTCAGTTTCAACATTTAAAAACAATAAATGGAAAATCAGGAAAATAAACGTGCAAGATGAATAGACAAAAATTTGCACTCAGAAAAAGACATGATCAAAACCACCCATAATTTAAAGAACAAAACGATACAGGAGAAACATGTATCATTTTCATTAAAGAACAAAAGATCCAGGGAAAGGCTTTCCAATGCTTAAAAGGGAAATGAAAAACTTTCTGCTAATAAATTTGAAAAACTAGACAAAGCAAGCAATTTGGCATTTACAAAACAACAACAAAATAAACCAGATTTGAATGCAGTGCTTGAAAATTTGACTTCACGGCTGAGTCTTCAAATATCCTACTCCTAGGACAAGTTCTAAACAGAACTCCTAGTGCCTGCCCCGCCCTCTGACAGAAACTCCCTGGGGAACAGCCCAGCATCATGAGCCAGCCGATCTCCTTCACAATGGAGCAGGATCTCCCATGACACCACTTGACAGCTGATCATACAACTCATCCAAGAACAATGAAACACAACAGTTGAGGAAGAGACTGGTTCCACCCACATCCAGAATGATTCTAAAGAGGGAGCGACTGTGAAAAGGGTGGGTGACATCAAAATAAAGAAATAGCTCAACCAGCCAGGATGGAGATGCCAGAAACAGCCTGTGTAACCTGTGAACCCTGTGTAAGATGGTGGCCACATATGAATCAGAATAGGGAGGGTGAACTGCGGTGTAAGTCAAGCCAAGAATAAGTGGTGTGACATGCGAGGTGAGCAAGACTGGGTTGCTATCCAGTACCCAACACAAAAGAGAACCTCCCATCAATATCAGACAAAAGTATGTAAAGCAGATGGAAAGTTTTTTACAAAGAAAATATTCTACATTAGTCAACAACATTTTCTAAAAAGAAAAGTTACAAACACATGAAACATAAAGCTATAAAATCATTGAAGGGCTATTCATAGATTTGGTTACATCAAAAAATAGACATTCCTGTTAAGCAGAGTTCACTAAAAACCAAGCGAGAAACAAGGCCACAGCCTGGGAGACAACCACACAGTGTGAGTGAGAAAAGAGAGCATCAGACACAGTTTGAAAAGTATCCCTGCAGATGGTGTGAACACACACGGTGAAGCAAAGAGGCCTGGGTAGCCAGGGATGCTGAAGCAATGTTCACCTTAAAGTGGAAAGTCAAAGCAAGGCCTTGGACATCGGTGACAGCGTGGGCAGTACACACCACAGGCAGTACACACCACAGGCAGTACACACCACAGAAAACCCACACAGGGCACACGGTGGTTCCTACACACAATGACCTCTCGTAAAATCAAAAGCATTATAATACAGAAGAATAATCGTGAAATAGAGAAAAATACTTTGAATAAAATAAATTTATTGTCATGGATACCCACTTTCACACTTTGCCTCAAAACAGCAAAGCCTCCTAGCAGACAGACAGGAACCCATGAGAGGAACCCAGAAGCCTACATTTGTGAAATGAGTGTTTCAGCAACATTCTGAGGACTCAGATACTAGTCATGTGTGTTACCTCAAGGGGACTCGGGATTACGTGACACACTTTTGTTTTCTTCAATACACCTTCTGGTTTCACAGACCAATGAGAATGGGGCTGGAGCCCAGTGTACAGTGTCCAGTAATTACATCATTTTCATCTGTCATCAGCTTTGAAAATTTGTTTTGAAAGTTCAGGAAGCAATAATTCCAACCATTTGCCTATGTATTATCTTTCTCATTTTTGTTAATGCAGTAAAACGCGCTCAGAGCACATTTAAATGTTAGAAAAACAATATAATTTGGGGCTGATATCTTTAAAGTGTGGTCTCTAGTTTGCTCTCTAGTCTTCCAAGTTTTAGTACGTTAGTGTTACCTTCATTTCTCCCCAGTGTAGACATGCATTCAGTTTCCTAGGGTCAGTGACAAGACCCCAGCCACTGTGAGGAACAGCGTGACAGCAAGACTTAATGCACAGAGTAGAAAGGACGTGGACGCGAGACTACTTGAATGTTGCAGCAGTCAGGGGAGAGGAACTGGGAAAGAAGGGATTAGGTCTTCATGGAAAGCAAATCACAGCCATGTCAATCAACCCAGTGGCAGTCAAGTCGATTGTATGACAGCCAAACCTGCTGAACAAATGGATCCCTTCTCCTTTTGCTACTATATCCAATTCCAAAGCCATTGTGAAAATTGGTTTAGCCAAAGTCAGGACTTGACACCACTGAAGACTATGCTAGAATTTCTATAATGAATCATACATTTAAAAAAAAACCCTCTACCTTCAATGTAGTTTTTATCTAAGTGAGAAACACAAAATTACAAAATCACAAAATAATATAAAATATGACTGAATATATTTAATGCATTGTTGAATAGCATTGCCATATAATACAATCTATAATGTCTCCTTGGGTAAATAGTAGTGGGTGGGGTAGCACCAAAGGCTTCCCTGTGTAAAGACTTAAGTATTCCTACCTATCTCTTCTTATTTCAATACCACAGGAAGTCATGACCTAGACAAGAACCATAACTAGCATGTGTCTAAGTCACTGTATTTTGTAACCTGTTCTTTGCCCCCATTAGTACCATACAACATCCTAGTCATTCAGAAAAATGGTTAAGCATTAGGCCCTGAGCCTCAGACACAGCTAATGGTTTATAAGTTATGCTGCGTCCCATCATTTGACCAGGTAACACATTTACTAAAATCTGATTTTAAATATCTATGTGACACCATGCCATGATGTTACTTTTCTCATCTTTAAACTGAATAAAGAAAACTTTAATTTCTTGCAATACATGAAAGGTCTGTCTGCCTCTGTTCCCAGAGAGCACCAGGATCTCACGCCAGTCATCAAATCACGAAACCCGATGATACCCTTCACGTCCCACTTTCCCACTTTGAGCACTCGCTTCTGTAGAGTGTGTGTGTGTGTGTGTGTGTGTGTGTGTGTGTGTGTGTGTGTGTGTGTGTGTGTGTGTGTGTATACATACACACACACACACACACACACACATATATATGCTGTGTAACTCGAGCTCCCCGGAGGAGAACGATTTAATCTGCAGTGACATCGGACTGCGCATGTAACGAGCATGCGCAGTGCTGACATTTTGTAACTAGGGAAATGAGACCGCATTCCAGGAGGCTTGACAGCAAGAATGAAAGGTGAGATTCAACTGCAGCTGTTTGAAAGCATAACAAGATAAAGACAGGCAGGAGTGAGTCTCCTTAAATGTGACGAAATAAGGCCTGAAGGGAAGGAACCGTAGAGGGATTGACGAGTATACACTTGGAGACACAAGATGAATGTGTTCAACCTGACAGTAACATGTGCTTAAATTAATCAGGGTCCCGATAGCCTCGGAGGGTGGCTGAGAATACAGATTTATGCAGCCATCTTCACTGATGGTCGCTGTGAAACCGGAGAGGGATCTAGAGGTGGCTCTTTGGGATAGGCTGTTAGGGCTACCAGCAGTCTCGCGGGATGTGGGCCTGACTTGATACTTCATCCCTCTCTGCTGGCTAGCCTCCTATTCTATTTCCACTATTTTAAAGTGGATAACCACCAATTTTTATAACCCAAAGAAAATACGTAATTTGGGGTGGTTTTGCTCTTGTAGTTTTCAGTGAAGAATTTCTGAGGGCAGAAATTTTTGGAGGAAACGTATCTAAAATTAATAAGCAGCCGCTCAGTAGGTGTTTGTGGACTCACAAGCATGAGGAACTGGCTGAGTTCTGATCTTTATCACCTGTGTAGGGATGTGATGTCACAAATTCTACCCCCTAAGGGGAGTAGTAAAAGAAGAAACAGACAAAATGTGTGCAGCATCCTCAAGGAATCCCAGTGAGATGAATTTGCTCTCAGGAGGTAACATGACCACCTAATCAAAACAGCTTGTGAATACAGAAGTTCTACCACACCGCACTGAGGCCATTTTGTTTGTTTTCCCATCTTCATGAACTGAGCACAAAGCTTTGAAGACAGTTACTCCACAAGAATAGGAAGGCAATGGTGATCGGTCCCAAAGCACCAGCGCTTCAAAAGCTCCTGCTGTGGGGAAGGAGTCATCCCATTCCACCAAGCTACCAACTGAGCATCAAGGGTTTGCTGGGTAGGAAGACGGCATCTGTCTTTAAAAGTTCACCTGTTGGCCTTTGGGACCCTGCTCCTCATACTGGGTCACATTGCTTAGCCCTCATACATGGGGAGATGCTTATTCTTGCTGCAACTTAGTATGTCATGTTGTGTTGATGTCTGTGGGAGGCCCTTTTCTGAACAGAGAAGGTTTGGGGGATAGGGACATGGATTGGAGGGTGGAGAGAAAGGAGGGATATGGAGGAAGGACTAGGAGGAGATGAAGGAGGGGAAACTGGCCAGGGATGTAGAATAAATAGATAGGTAGATAGATAGGTAGGATGGATGGATAGATAGATAGATAGATAGATAGAT
>PVIU01002929.1:0-158056 GCA_004026605.1 Ondatra zibethicus
CACACACACACACACACACACACACACACACACACACACACTGGCATGCATAGAGATCAGGCCACTCTCCAGAGAAGTCTTTCCTGGCCCTCTAGTTTTGGGCTGTTATCCACACTGCACTTCCCAGAGTCAGACTGGATACTTTATGGGATGGAGGTTCAGCCCTGTTGGCAACTGAGCTCATAGCAGGTCACATGCATGAATGACTTCACGTATGTGGGCGCAACCACCTTTTCTTTGGGGGCAGCAGGATGAGAGCACAGGACAGTCAAGGCCTGTCAAGATTAGACATGAAACAGGGTAGAATGATCCTTCTGGTGTCTTAGAAAGATCAACTTCATACACTAGAGCTGAAGACTCAGCATCTGACAAAAAAGAACCACTGTATGATTTGGGCCTTTTCTCTCCATTTGACAATCTATTTTGAGATTTATGAGGAGGAAGACTTTTGATCTGACCAGAGATTTCTGAATGTCTCAATTGTTTAGCTTCATATGGTCCCCATGCTGTCTAAAACCCATTGAGCTCTACCACATGAGTCTGGAGGTAGGCTCTGAGGCTAGTGGGGCTTGAGAACCCTTCTGTCAGTATCTCATGTTGTCATTTTGCAGAGAGTTGTGGTGTTCAGAGAAGGCTGACCACCTGCTTAGGCTCACACAGCAGAATTGGGAACTGGGAAAAAACTCAATACATCTCACCCCTTGCCCAATATTCTTTCTTATATTTCAGAATGTCTAGTTGCCTTGGTTCAATGTATGTCTTTTCTCAAGAAACCCATTCTGATTTATTTATCCAAATTTGTATATTTCCTACTAAAAGTTTTACATTTTTTTTAAAAAAAATATAACCACACCTGGAAATTCTGGACATATTCCATATTATACAACATCTATGTCTATAATGGATGACTTAGGGTACGTGGTTTCTGCTCCGTTAGATAGCCTTGGTCACGAGAAGAAATAGTAGTAAGACCGTAAGGACCCCGAGACTCCAGAATGGGAGTGAATGCATGGAGTGTGAGAAAGGAGTGGAGAAGGCAACAGGCAAGAATGAAGACCTGGCAGGGATTGCCAACAGCATGAATGTCAGCCTTCCTTCTAGATTCCGATGACTGGCTTTCCAGGATGGACAGATGATACTCTTATAATACATGGACTTGTTCAAGTGTTGTCCTATGAAGGGCATAGAGATGAGGTCCCTGAAGGAGGACCTTCATCAGTGGAGTCCATGTGGGAGCTGACCCTAAGGCAGCAATAGCTATTCATCACAGACATGTGACGGATCCTAACCCCCAATAGGATATAGAAGAGACATATAAGGGTTTAAAATCAAATCATTCTGTCATACTGAAGAATAACGATAATTCCTACTAAGGGAATGTATATATTTTTAATTTCAGAGTGAATTAAGTGCCTATAAAAGGTGTTGAGTTGGCAGCCTAGAAAGCTGGTGCTTTTGATTTATGCCCAGTGAGGAAAGAGAAAGGCAGTTGCCTGGCACGTTTCTGAGAGCTTGGAACCACCCACCCATGTCCTCTACGCTTTATCTCACAAAGAATTGCTGTCCATCTTTCCTCTTCCAGGCCCTCCCACCACTCTGCAATGGCTTCAGGTAAAGAAGGGAGCTGGACCAAATAGTAGGACATTCAACAAGAGAATATTGAGGTCCATGGAAAACGCGATATCCCGTGACCATCATTTACAGACCAAGCTGCCCCAGAAGCATGTGCTTCATTTTGGAAGCACATTTGCATGTTTTATTTCATAATCTTCTCAAAATTATTTGTTCAGCAACACTCGCTCTTGTCACCTTTGTTTTAGGAAGGAAGACTTAGGCACAGAAGATGATAGAATGTTGGATCTGGAGTTATCTTTAAAAACTGACAGGGCTAAAAATAGTACTCAGATTTCCTTACTTTTGGTGAAGATCGCAGTCTCCAGGCTAAAAAGACAGCAGTGGGTGTGGACTCAGAACCCAGCTGACCTAACGCGTTGCCTTTGTCCCATTGCACAGTTTGCTCCTCATTACCTACCGTAGGGTGAAAACAAAATTACACTCAGATAAAAGAATGGCAATGATAAAAAAAATTAATAAAAATAACATCTTATGGAAGGAAAATCTCTATCAAGATAGAATAGAAGCCCAGAGGCAAAGTAGCTAGTGTAGCCATGGAGGTGAGGCAGAGCCAGTCTCATTTGCTTTAGGTTCCCACTTAAAGACACATTTTATTTACAGGATGCTTAACTGTCTGAGCCTCATATGTCCCATTAGCAGACTAGGGGAGGAGAAAGGGCCTGGCAAAATCACATACAGCACCTGGATAAATCTGCTGGCTCCCAGCAGGCTCTGAGTATACACTGGGTCACCTACTAGGGGAACATTTTTTTTCCATTAAGTAGAGTAATACTATAATTTGGGGAAGAAGTCTTTTTTAAAGACAAATTAAAGACTGATATTTTTGTTACACTTTTATTTTTTTACTGGCTCTAATTTGGATGTCTTTTCTTGTTATCTCTCTAGCTTTGTGTTAAGGACTGGCTGTTGATTTCTAAGCTGATGAAGCAGCCTTCACTTTAGCTTTATTAAGGCTAGTCCACAAAAGCTTCCAGAGGTGGTATATACTGAAAAGATATAAAAAATACCTTAAAATTGACCACTGAGCGATTAATTGCAAATGCTGTGCTATCCTCCCAGGCATTCTTTTCAGAAAGAAGGTCTGTTGGAAGAGGAGAACCTTCCAGAGTCCCGAATGCACAACTTCCTGATGCTGATAGCAGACCCACGTACACATGGACAAAGTTCATGCCTTCCACAGCAACCCAAAAACTCTGTCATGCACTTCCAAAGGCTGCTGTGGGGGAAAGAATATTCTTTAAGGAGTGTGTTTGTGCTTGCTCTTATTAGAAATGAAATGTTCATAGAAATGTCACTGCACAAATAAAGCACTTATATGGGGCAAGGAGATGTGACTCTCAAAGATAGCATTTGCACATGTGTGCACGCACGCGCGCGCACACACAGAAAACTCCCCATTTTCTTCCAAATGTGTATTCCACATTTACAACAGCAATTTAGCTCAGAATTATTAGTAGAGTATTGAAAATACAACCAGTACTTTTCTGTGTATGTTTATTATTGCAGTATGCCTAACTTACATGCTACCCCATCATACACACGCCGCAAGGAAACAGCAACAAAGAGAAGGAGCCTTAGTATAATCAAGCAAGAAGGGAACTGCTGAGGTGTGACCTTCGGCCTTCATGCTGCTGTTACCAATTCCAGATGATGACTTTACTTTCTAAGAGTTTTTATCCTCTACAAAAGAACTGATGCTTTTGTTTCCGTTAACTATAGTACAGAACTGTATTATATCCTCATGTTAAGTAAGAGAGACTTAAGGACGTGTTTACAAGCCAAAGCTTTCCGAGCATTTACTGAGCTACAGCTGAGTTCACTAGTTCAGGTTTTGGGGTATGGTCTGTGTCAGTGTGAACTCAGCACTAAAGCATCCCAGAACTCTGTATGTCCATTCTTGGATTAGTGGTCCAGCACTTACCCAGTTTGTACATTGATACAGATACTTTGAATACTATCAATGCAACTGTTTGTAATTCTTCCTCCTAAAGTTACTCATAGTTCAAGTGGGACACTGGCCAACAGCTATAAATATATGGTTACAAACAGAAGCAAGGAACATGAGACCTCAAGTGGTTAGGGCAATCTTGCTTTTTTTTCTTTGTTTTCTTCTTTCTTCCCTCTTCCTCCTCTTTCTTGCTTTCTTTTCTTTCCTTTGTTGTGACTTCTCATGCTACTTCCTATCTCAGAGGCAGAGAAACTGGTTAAGGGGCCCAAAAGAGAGTTTATGCAAAAAAAAATATGAGCACTCCAAACTCAAGCAATGTGGCAGGGAGGAAGTGGATTCCAGGGAACCTCAGATCAAGGTGCTGTACTGCAGTATCATTTCCACCTGACAGTGAGAAGCGACAGTTTTACTGAACACAATTCTTCTGGAAACTTTCAAGCAGATGAGGAGCCATCTTCTAGATATGAAGCTTTACGTGGTAAAACTGTAACTGAGCAGAAACTCACCAGTGGTAGGCAGAGTTTATCTTAAATACTACTGATGTCATGGATTAACAAAAACGAATAAAATTTGACATCTCAATCCAAGTATCAGATGTCTGCCATGCGGAGACCAGGCCTTCTGTTGGAAGTATGACAGTGGGAGGTGAATCAGGAAGTGAAAATCAAAGTAGGGTGTTGTGTTGTGTCCTTACGGAAAGGAAACGTTCTAGAGAAAAAAAGCAAGCAGTTAAGAGTAAAACAGCAGTGATGTACCTCTAAAGATAAATAACACAGCCAGGGAAACCATACATAAAGGTGTATTAACAAAAGCATTGTGAAAATTATAAACTAGGTACAGTAGATGGATGTGGAGATTGATAGTTATATTATTCCATCCATAGATGAATGTGGAATGACAGAACCTTGAAGTGGGCAAATTAAGAATAAATGTGCATCCCTTCAAAACAATGAACTTGTCACAATTAACTGCCTACAGTTCAAAAGATCTCAATATTCCTTCAGAATAAGTGCAATAAGGATCAATTCTTAGTTAATGTAAAATTAATTCTCTTGTACATTAACCTGAAAAGCAGGGGTGATAGCTTATTTGTAGAGTGCTTGCCTCACATGCACAAAGGTCAGTTTTTAGCCTCTCATGAACAGGAAATGATGATACGCACCTGGTAACCCCAACGCTGGTATGAAGATCAGAAGTTCAAGGTAATCATCAGCTACATACAATATGAGTGCAGGCCAGCCTGACCTGGAGATCCTATGTAAGAGAGAGGTGGGGGAGAGAGGGAGGAAGGAAAGGAGGGAAGGAGAAGGGAGGAAGGAAGAAAAAGCAAGCAAGCAAGCAAGCAAGCAAGCAAGCAAGCAAGCAAGAAAGAAAGAAAGAAAGAAAGAAAGAAAGAAGGAAGGAAAGAAAGAAGGAAAAAAGAAAGAAATTAACAAGAAGATAAAGAGAAATTATCTCCTGGATAAATGAAAAAAGAAAAAGTCCAAGTTTAAAAAAAAAGAATTCAAATTTAATTCTAGATATATGTAAAAGAAATGATAAATAATCTACCATTGTCAAAAAAAAATGAAAATACTATCCATTAAATCCTGTGGTATGTAGCCAAAGTAAATTACAGTCTCAATTGCTATTATTAAACAACAGGAAGTATTAGAAATAAATTCCGTAGGCATAACTGTTACAATATTTGACAAATAAGAACAACAAAATATATTTCTTTAAACAAAAGAACCAGCAGCTGTTTTTCTCTGAGAAGAAGTCCACTAAGCAGATATTGGCATTAATTCGTTGGTTGAGCAAAATATGGACCAATGGTTTTCGTCCTTCTGTCTACCTACCTCAAGACACCAGTAGGAATGCATGTGTATTTCCTGAAGAATGAAGAAGAAGATAGAAGGATGCAGCAGCCTTTATCTGTCCCATTTCATCTGCAAAGCTGTTTTCCAAGAGAAAGCTTAGTCCTTCTCATTAGCCATATGCACAGCGAACGACCAACATTGATTATAAGGGAAACCTGAAAGGATTAGTAATGAGCGGCCTAAGGGAAAAAGACCTACAAGAAGTAACGCTAAAAACAGCCAACTTGACCAATAACTTATTGGAGAAGACAAATGAAATAAATAAAACCCAAATAAATACGATAAAGGAACCATCTTACAATGTTTGATATCAGAAAACATGCATTCGATATAAATGTTGACAAAATGCCAGGTGTAAGTTTAAACAAATACTCCCAAAAATCTAGATTAAACAGAAGATTTTAAAAAGAACTAGGGAATTGCCAATATTGACTCTATAGACAGAAGCTGAGGAGAATAACTGCTGGACACGTTTCGCCATGCACTTCTCCCTGTATTGAAAAGATACAGTGGTTCCCACCATATATAAAATCGCATGTGACCAAACTATTTTTAAAAATCTCTTAGGATCCTAGAATAGTCATTTTTTAAAAGTCCATTTTTTAAACTTCCAGGTTGGAACTGCCTTGACTTTATTTTTAGTGGGCTGAAAAGGAAAGAGTGTGCCTGACTTAGGGATCATGTTATCTGAGACCATACTGTCCATGGGGTATAGAATTAATCATCTTCCTAAATCATATACAGAAATGGAAAGCCTTTGAAAGCCAACATATGTGTGTGTAGACACAAAAGTATGAACCATCCCCCTGGTCAGGAGTACTCTGCAGTAGAGTTTAAAATGTGCCTGCCCGTAGGAATTTAGTTTATAATAAAAATGAAATTTTAAGTCAGTGGGGAAGCTAATTGATTATTAAATAAGTTACATCATAAAAATGCTAACTCTATTCAAATGTGGAGAGGGAGGGGGTGGAACAAAAGAGCTAAGGAGGGAGCAGGAAGGGAGAGAGAATGAAGGAGGGAAGTAGGGGTCTTCTTTTCTTGACAGGGGGAGGTTGAGACAGTTTCTCTGTAGCTTTGGAGCCTGTCCTGGAACTCACTTTATAGACCAGGTGGCCTAGAATTCACAGAGATCTGCCTGTTTCTGTCTCCTGAGTTTGCTGGGATTAAAGGGGTATGCCACCACTGCCCAGTTCTTTTCTTGATATTAATCAAAAAATTAATTCAAAATGGGATTGAAAAATTTTTGGTGAAGATTAAAGTTTTAAAGTGATGGCAATATCAGAGACTATATTTTTAATTCATATATTAGGAGGCTTTCCTGAATAAGATACAAAACCTAGAATTTATAAAGGAAAAGATTGACAGGTTTTGCTGTACAAAAATTATAAATGTCTGCCTGACAAAAGACTCCATAAACAAAGTTAAAAGACAAGTGAAAAAAACAGCCACTGGTGCCTTGAATAATATTTTGATGTAGTGACTGATTTTCCCCTCACGTTCTTTTATAGCCACCCCTGTCCCCACCATCCCTTTGGCAGCAGCAAGGGTATTCTATGTTCACTGCCTCAGAGGACAGATGACACAGCATAACACAGAGAACAAAGGAGTCAGGTCTCAGGTTTTGAATTTCAAAAGCCTAGGATGTAGCACAGAAAAAAAAAAAAACATTGGGAAATTGTGTTGTAGCAGTCTCAGTCTTAAGATTTGATTGTCTCGATTCTCAGTCTAGATTCTATTGACTTGGGGAAGAGCAGGGGAAAGGGAAGTAAAGGTGAAAAACTGGGGGAGTGGGGGCTGCACCAGAATAGCTTTCGTACTTAGGGTTGAGCTTGACTTTACACGGGAGAGACCTAGAAAGAGAGAGAGAGGGATGTGTGTGTGTGTGTGTGTGTGTGTGTGTGTGTGTGTGTGTGTGTGTGTGTGGTATGTGTATTGGGTATGTAAGTGTGTGGTATGTATGAGGTACATGTCAGGGCTGTGGTGTGTGTGTGGTATGTGTTTTGGTGTGAGTGTATGTGTAATGTGTGGTGTGCATGTGATATGTGTTTATGGTGTGTGTGTGTGTGTGTGTGTGTGGTGTGGGATGTGTGGTATGTATAGTGTGCATGTGGTGTGTGTGTGTAAGATGTGTGGTGTGTGTGTATGGTGTGTGGTATGTATGGTGTACGTGTGTGTCCATGTGCATGCGTGCACGCATGTGTGCGTGAGTGTGTCGGGGCGGGTATTATGCGCCAGTAACAGAAAACTGAGAAACAAAGAACCTGGTATTTCCCTGTCTTCTGCAGAAAGGGAAGGAACAAGACACCAAATTCTCCTCCTCTAATGGTAGCAGTGTGAGGAGAGCAGACAAATGAAAACCCCTTGTGGTTGCCGTCACCCAGCTTAGGGTCGTCTTACAGATCCTCGTACAGTTACCCCAGAACACCCAAGTTCAACAAGGCAACAAGCACACTTTCCTTGGATGGAGCAAGAAATGATTTGCCCTTAACATGAGGATCACAGCAGAGACATCTGGAAGTGCCGGCATGGACAGAGGCGACTGAGAAACCAGCTGCACCCTGCGCACTTCAGGGCCTTGGCCCTAACCCACAGAAGGGGGTGATGACTGTTGGGTCTGAGATTTGCTTCTGGCACCTACAGGGAAAATCAGAGAATAATGAGGAACTTTTCGTGCCTGCCGTATGACACATGACACCTATGACCAGGAAAGATAAAGACAACAGCCTCCTGGGGGCTGATCCTCTGAGAATCCAACTCTGAGATGAGGCCAAGACCCAGGATGCTTATTAGACCATTAGCATCCAGGCCAAGGGAAAAAAGAGGTGAGGATGGCCAGACAAGTGGGAAGGCCGCACAGTAGACCAACAGTATCCACTCTGATTCCATAGTGAGTTCCAGGGTTCAGCTGCACTCAGAGTTGTCCTGAGTGGGACTGAAATGCCCAAAACTTCTTTTTAGCTACAGAATATAACCAGCTATGAGATGGACATGACCTTGGGTCTAGGAGTTCTTGACAATGAAGGGCATTCCTGACAAAGATTGGGCCATGTCCCTTCAGGCCAGTCAATAACTTAATATAAAAATGGGCAAAAATGGCATATAGCATAGAAAGGAAAACCAAGCCAACAGATATATAAGCATGTCAGAAGATGCTCGAGCTTATAGACAGAAGTACTGAATATTCAGTAAATGGAAATTGTTATTGTTATAGACTGGCAATGTTTGTAAAGTACTGATAATAGCGAAAATGTTTAAAAGACAGAAAGAAGAACCAACCTGTGAGCCGCACATTTCCTTGCAGTCAGCATTTCTACTTTTGGGTCCTCTATGTTAACAAAATATGCAGGGATACCAGGAACTATCTACAAGTATATTTGCTACAGCCTTGTCTATAGCCGTGAGAATAAGGGCTAGTATCTAGGTGTCACCAAGAAGGGGTAAACTGAAGTACACTTTTGTTTTTACATTCTGTCCAACATGACTCAGTATTGAAAAGAATGAGACATGGCTATGTGTGTCAAGGTAAAAGATACGTTGCTAACAAGGGATCCCCAAGTCATACTATTATTTGAACAAGTTTAAAGAACAGTAAATATAATCTTCCTTATATTGTAGGCAAACATTCACATATTTATTGAGGGTGAATTGATGGATGGATAGTGGTGAAATGGTGGTTTTCTTTTTTCCTTTTTTATGTGATATCAATTTTTCTCCACTCCCCACCCCTCCCCTCTCTTTTTCTACCATCTCCCATGAACCCCATGCTCCCAATTTACTCAGGAGATCTTGTCTTTTTCTCCTTCTTATGTAGATCCATGTATGTCTCTCTTAGGGTCCTCTTTGTAGTCTTTGTCCTCTGGGGTTGTGGATTATAGGCTGGGTTTTCTTTGCTTTATGTCTGGGTTACCTCACTCAGTATGGCTTTTTTTTTTTAATAGATCCATCCATTTGCCTGCAAATTTCAAGATGTCATTATTTTTACTTCTGAGTAGTACTTCATTGTGTAAATGTACCACATTTTCTTTATCCATTCTTTGGTTGAGGGACATCTAGTTTGTTTCTAGGTTCTGGCTATTACAAATAATGCTGCTATGAACATAGTTCAGCACATATCCTTGTGATATAAATGAGCTTCCTTTGGATATATACCCAAAAGTGGTACTGCTGGGTCTTGAGGTAGGATGTTTCCTAATTTTCTGAGAAATCACTATACTGATTTCCAAAGTGGCTGTACCAGCTTGCACTCCCCCCAGCAATGGAGGAGCGTTCCCTTTACCCCTCATTGTCGCCAGCATACATATTTATTCCTTTGACAACATGATCTGAGATATTTGTATAAAACTAAGAAGCTTCCAGAAAAACTTAAAAAATAGTGTGCTTTTATTTGAGTTATTCAAAACACTGAGTTTTTGTGTTGTTTAATCCCCTCTGCACTTGCTCCCGACCCCTGGCTTATTAGGATGCCCATCCCAGAACTGAGCGCCTTGCCCAGAGGAGGAGCCACACTTCTCTGATTCCTCCTGCAGGCACCTCCTAACTGCTGGAGAAGGCAGGACAGAGAAAACACAGGGATGTGTGGTGACAGCAGAGGAGGCAGAAACCCAAGAAGCTGTCTGATTGTTCCAGAAAAATTGTGTGCCTGTTGGATTGGAGAAGAAAAAATGAACATAGGTAACAAAGGCACGTGAGTAGGACAGCTAGAAATCGTATATAACTTTTCCCCTGAAGATTCTGTCCTAGGTCAGAAATTCTTTATCAGTATGTCTGCAAGCCTCTCTTCTAACTTAAGTGCAACCCACGGAGGACAACACTCTATTCTCAGCACATAGTCAAGGTACTGAATGTGAGAGAGCAGTGTCTATCCACCAGAATTGCCTCTGCTGGCCAAGCTCTCCAGTGTGCAAGGTGCCTCAGGATGACTTAATAGAATAACAAGGGACCCTCCACTGGAAATGCCTGCTCTAAGGCCACATAGCAAAGTCAAAGAAACTGCCATGCTTAATGATCTTGTGGATCTGCTGCACTGGATTCATGTTGAGAAGTAGCTTTATGAAAGAGATGTATCTGTAAGGTGAGGATGGTGTCTCTCTGATGTCTGGTCCAGGCAAGCCTCAGAAAGGAGATTAGTTGGAGAGGCAGCAGGTGTTGGGGGATGCTGGCATGTGTTCTGTGTGTAACAGATGCTACAGGCACTCTTTGAGGCCTCAATTGGGCAGGATATGAATAGGAGAAAAGAGAGGAAATGGACAAAAGAGAGATTTTGCTGAGCTTTTGCAAAAGCAGACAAACCAAAATGAAGAACAAGGGCCAGGACAAAAGGGGAGATCCAGGCAAAGGAGCCCACCTTCTACCTTCTGACAGAAGATGTCAGAGGTGAGCAGATGTGGAAAGACACAGGTAAAGCAGGAGACAGATTAGCCGAAGCCTGGCAACTGTACATAAAATGACACAGATGACTGAGAGCAGAGATGAGACTCGAGAGGTGAGTGGACCCTTGGAGAAATGCCCAGGCTAGTTCTGTACATAAAACAAGCTGGATGAATCTTATCTAAACCTAGATGCTGGATGAATGGCACCTTGGGCCTTATTCGGAGTTGCTGAGTAAGGCCCTTCTTATGCCTGAGAAACTCTCCGACTGTCTTTTTGGCTGCTCTGAGAAAACACCTCACATTTCCAGCCCTTCTATGCAATTCAGCAAGTCACTGTTTCTCTAATCAGTGAAGCCCTGGTAAGCCAGGGCAAACATGGCATTTTCCCCACAGGCCACTTACCAGTCCACATTCCAGAACACAGTCAGTGCCTCCCATAGACTGAGGGAGAGTCTGTCCCAGATGCTTCTTTCTCCAAGGTCCTCCTTGGAAAACAGAGCACTCGGAGAGAGGGCAGTGGAAGCTGTCCTCCCTCTGCTAGCATGCATCTGGAGAGATGGCTCTGTTTTCAAATTGACCAGAGCTTGACGGGTTTGTTGGTTCCGTTCTCCCAAGTACCCTGACCTCACTGGGAGCCAGCTTGCCTGAATAGAACACTTCCCGTTGGTCTCTTCCTCCATGGCTTCCCTGTAATTCTCATCACCTCTAGCAGACACCTTGGAATGAAGTTCATAAGCTTACCTTGAGTCACACTGGTTCAGGTTATTTCCTATGCAGTTTCGTTCTCCATAGTTAATGCAAGATATAGCTAAGGCAAACTACTAACAGGCGTGCTTTGGGATTTCTGAACCGGTTTCCTCACCTGGAATGTGGAAAGAAATAACTGCATCCCAACTAATTTTGATAAGATTAGAAAGAAATAATACACAAGAAAGAGTATCATTCAGTGCCTGGCAGGCTGCAGGGATTTACTCTTTTTCTCTCTACAAAAGTGCCGGCCAAGGCCTACGAAGATGATGCTATGACCTGTCACGTGGGAAGGCTTGTATTTGGAGAGTAATGATCTGTGTTCCAAACAGCTGGTTGTGAGAGCATGCATGTCTACTGTACACTGTCCATTCCACAGTGACTGCCAGGCACCTGTTACACAGACAAGCAGCAAAATCCCAGGACGTAGCTAACTTGAAACAATAAGGACAAAAAATATGTTGTGGACATAGGAGACGCTGTCAGACAACGCACCCTAGATGTCCACTTGGGTGGCTACACCCGGCAGCACAGGGCCCTCCCCCTCCCCATGGAGGAGGTGTTTGCTTTGATCCTTCAATTATGCATGTCTCACCGATGAGGGATCTGGTTAAATGAAATGGCTGCATCAAGACTCTCCATGAATTCTTCATAAGCGCAGGCAAGGAAGTGCCTCCAGTCTGCACTTCTTCACCCCACCGAGTTCTTCATCATTCTTTGAGCACTAAAGCTCTCAGTTCTGTTGGGAAGTGCATGGGTAACTGGGGCGTATTCATCACTGCCAATGAGCCGACCAGCAGAGGACCAGGAGCTGTTCCATGCCGAGCACCGAGCACGTCCAGAGACAGAGGCTCTGTGTTGCCTCATAAGACAACGAACTCTAGAGGGTCTTAGAGAAAGCGGTATCCTTTTGCTCGCAAACCGTCAGAGAAATCTGTCCAGCAAAATAATTCTGCCCCCACGGCATATCACTCAACCCAGTCTCCAAATAAGGCCTGCTTAAGATGGAGTGGTTGCGAGATTCCCTTGTTACTGTACCTGTTAATATTTTACAAGGGTCCCTCCCAGCCCTCAGCTCACTAAGGGAAGTCAGCTAAGGATGCACTTCAATGCAGGCCAGGTGGCTTCCTCCTAACAAATGTATTGCCTGTGGGCTGACTGACATGGAGGACAAGCCTTCCCCTCCTCATTCATCTCGTCTGGAGCCTGAGGCATGGCCGCTTGATGGAGAGACTGACCTGAGAAGAAAAGAGACCCCTTCCAAAAAGCTTCTTTGTGAAGGGAGCCAAGAATGCACTGCAGGTGGCTCTCTCTCTAGTGCCTGCTGATGGTGCTAATAACACAGCCAGGACAGAAACACTAGCGAGAGGAGACTGGAATGGACTGGGCCAGGATCCAATTCCAGGAGGAGCGGCTCGCTCAATTTACGTCCTGGTAAATGCAAAAATCAGATAAGATTTTGATTGGACTCAATCATGGCAATGTGCCATTTTATTAACAACTTCATTATTCACAGAAAATGTTGAGGTAGTCTCTGACGTGATGACTTCCTCAGGCCCTGGAACCGCTCGCCCTGAGAGAAACACGCAGCCAGCACAGGACACTTCTGGGGGCAGCAGGGTGGTTTCATAAGAGTTTCATTTACATTTTGAGGGCTCAGACTTGCTGGTGTTTATTCCCCTGCTTCCTGGCTGGGTGCGCCTGGGATGTGGAGTCAGGAGCTCTGGATCAATCGCCAACTCCCACTAAAATCATCCACTCGCTCTGAAATACCAGGCGTTGGTTAATGGCGGAGCCTCCAAAAGGAGCCATCATCTCAGCACCGTATTAGGATCCACAAATGGTTCACAATGACCAGCTCATCCTATTCTGGGCAGTGATGATAAAGGAGACATTTGAAGGGTTTTTCATTCAGCCAGTGTGTTTACCTCTTAAATGTCAGCCATGCAATCTGTCCTTGCCCTCAGCTCTGCCCTAGCCAGGCACTTCCTTTTCTTGATGTAAGTGTCCTTTCCTTCTTCCTAGGTGATTCCCTGCTGCACGCATAATGTCTTCCCAAATCATCCTTTGCCCAAGTCATTTGTATCTGTCCTTTGCAAAGGAATGCTAGGCCACTATATCCAGGCCCCACAGGAAGTGCTGGCTGTGTTTCCCCCCCTCCCCACGTCTCTCCAGATCCTGGGCTCCTTTCCATGTCAGCACTTAACCACTCTTTATTGCAATCATCCATTTACTAGTCTACCTTTTTAAATTAACTATGCACATTTTGAAATCCGGGTTCATGTCCCATTTGTCCTTGGACCCCGAATAGCTAACGTCGCACTGGAGTGTGCTTAGTGGGTAAGAGCACTGAGTGAATGCAGGAGGGATATTTCCTTTCTTGATCCCCATCTCCTTACAAGATAGCAGCTTTAACATTTTGACAATTTTGTGGATGTGGATGTGTGTTGTTGTTGTGATGGGAGAAGGAAGTGAGTTTCCTTGGCAATAATTGATGCAGCCTGAAGAAGGAAATTCTTAAGTAAAACCTGGAGATAACTATTAACCACACTGATGTTTTACCAATATAAACAAGGCAATTGTGGGCAAACTGGAATGATGCTGTGGCCTGGAGAGCCCCCTGTTTGTCTACTTAAAACTTCTCTGATGAGTTCGTTCCTGAGAGCTTGAATCTTGGGCTCCTGCAGGTCACTGGTGACTTAGCTTTGCCAGCCAAAGGCTAGCCAGCCTTGCTGTGCGTTTTCCTGCCTCCAGCTGCCTCCAGTGTGTGTGCATTTGCTGTTTTCTCACACAGCATCCCTCTCTCAGGGTGCTTCTGTTTGGCTTTCCTTTCTTTCCATGCTCTTCTAGCAATAGAAACACCTGTACAAGGTACAAGAACTAGAGTAACTGTCTTGGATTCAGGGGCAGATGCCACATATAGGGGATGCTGGCACTCTTCCATTGTTATTGTCCTCTGATCATTAGGTAAGAGATGAGCACACTCCCATCTTGTTTTAGTTATTGCAATTTGATGACCCCTCTTTCTTAAGGAAATTAGGTCACACCCTTAAATATACAGTAGCTAGACATTACTCCTTATCAACAGAAGTCAAGAGAAGTCAAGATCATCCATCTACCTGCCCGAAGTTTCTGAAATTTCTTCACTCATGGAAACTGTGGTGGCTTGAATGAAAAGGGCGCCTGCAGGCTAATGCATTTGAGCACTTGCTCTTCAGTTGGTGGAACTTGTGGTGAAGGATCAACAGCTCTGTGGTTTTCTTGGAAAAGGTGTGTCTCTGCAGTTTCAAAAGACTCCTGCCGTTCTGTTGGCTCTCTCTCTCTCTCTCTCTCTCTCTCTCTCTTACTTAGGAATCCAGATGTAAGCTCTTAGCTGATCCTGCCACCATGCCTTTGTTCTACCATCAAGGACTCTAAGCCTCTGAAACCATAAGCCCCAAATTAAATAAACATTTTCTTTTATAAGTTGTTTTATAAGTTACCATACTAGTCAGGATTGATCATGTGTGTGTATATATATATATATATATATATATATATATATGTCATATATATGTATACATATATGATTCATTAGAGTGGCTATGGTTCAGCTAGCCCAACAATGGCTTTCTCTCTGATGAAAAGTACAAGAATCCAATAATTGTTCAGTCCATGAAGCTGGATGCCTCAGCTTGTCTTTACTATATGTCAGAATCCCAAAGAGGTAGTGAAGGGACGCCTTGGCATCAGGATATGTGACCCTGACAGCAAGAATGGGGACAAATAGACTAAAAGCCAAAGCTTCTTTCCTCCTTGTCTTTTTCGTAAGCTGCCGGTGGAAGGTGTGACCCAGATTTAGGGTGGATCTTCCCTCCTCAAATGATCCAATCAAGAATATCCCTCACTGGTGTACCCTGATGCTTTGGGTTTTTGTTAAGTCCAGGTGTAGTCAAGCTGAAAAGCAAGAAGAGCCATTGTATTTGCCTTGGTCATTGTGTTTTATCACAGCCACAGAAAAGCAGGTAAGGCAGAAACCGATATGAAAGTAATCAAGGGCTACTACAGCCATTAATGAGCACTTAGTTTGTGGAGAGCAGACCTCCATCAGAGACCCTCAGGATACATGATCTCATTTGTCCTCATATTAGCCCTGGAAGGCACACTCTCAATTTTGCCTACCAGATAAATGAAACTGAAAGATGCTGTAATTATTGGGGATGCCTTACACCCAATAAACAGAAGAGTCTGGATTTGAATTGTGGCCAGTTTTCCAAATATAAATCATAAAGATCCATGTTGTGCTTCCTATTACCTATTTCCTTAGACACAGAGAATTAAATGAGGAGTCAAATACACCTGTCTGTTCTCCCAATCTCTTGCCATGAAAAACATCTCCGCACATGCTCTCTTTGCCAGCATGTCCCCATCCCCAGCATCTCCTAACATCTATGTGTTTTTCCAACAACCACTAGTGCTGTCTACATCAATCAAGTCTTATTACTCAACTAGTTAAAAATTTCAAAGAAACCCCGTTACCTCCTGCAGATATTCTTAGCAGGGTTAACAATCAATTTCAAGGGAATATTGAAATTTCTGTAGTATTGAAGAAATTCCCCGGTAAGTCTAATATCTGTTATGTCCCCTGTACCATCTTACACCTACAGTCTAGGTGTGAACCTATAGCCTAAAGGGAACAAAAGAGCAGAGAAATAACAAAACAGAATACCAATATTTATTGAACATTTACTCCGTGCAGGCAACATGCAGTGCGGTATGCCATCTAATTTATTTTCTTAAATATAGTAGTTTCATTTGCATATCTTACCTCCTTCAATCCTCATAAATGTTCCATGAGAAAGATGTTATTATTATCCCTATTTTCAAAATGAGAAATTGGAAACCCAGAGAGAATAATTCACCCTCACACTAGTAAGATTCAAAGTTCAAACTCAAAATCAGTCTAGATTTCAAATGCAGACATCCTGCCACAACAATCCCATAAGACCTGTGCCCATATGGGAATAACCCATATCTCCTGTCTCATTCAGCTCTTCTCCTAGAGAACATTCCTGGCAAGCCTCTACTCATTAGGAAGAGACATGCCCTGTGTCTAGAATTCTCGATTTCATTATTTTAAGGACTGCTTCTTCCTCCTTCCCAATACACAGTGCCTTTTTAAAATATTCATTTCCCTAGCCAGGCAGGATTCCATGGTCTAACTCTTCAACTATATTTTTGCCAAGTTCTCAAAATACTCTTTTCCCATTTATTTTCAGTATCTTCACCTGGAAACAAACAAACAAATCTTGTCCCTAGATCTCTTCAGCACTGTCTCCTCTTCTTTACAGGAGCTGCTCTCAATCTTTAAAGAATATCACAACTCATAAACATCATGGTCTACAACTTCTGGGCTTTTAACATCATGTGACTATGTGTTTATTCTTGCTGAAATGCTCGTTTTCCTCCCTTTTTAGAGAAATTTGCTTCTTCTTTCACTGAAGAAACAAATAGAAGTCTTCACCCATTCACCATCCATTTGTCTGTCCACCCATACATCCATCTGTCTGTCCATCCATTCATCCATCCACCCATCCATCTGCCTATCCATTTATCTATTCATCCATACATCCAACCACTCATCCACCCGTCCGTTCAACCATCTGTTCATCCATCCATTCATTGAATATTTATTGAGCAACTTGCCACTTCAGTGGCCAGTAAACTCAGCAGACAGAACTTGCTGCCCCTGTGAATCTTACATTCTACTGAGAGGTGGTAGAAAATAACTGAATGCGCTAACTACTATAGAAACGCTCTTCTGATAGAGACATCCAGAGAGGCAAATCAGCAACCCAAACAGGTGGCAGCAGTGCTCCTTGGACAGGGGATGTATTGGTAGAGGTCCCAGGGGAGCACTAACATGAACCGACCAGAAACCCTTCTCCCTTGTCTAAGAACATCTTTGAGTCACTTGACCAGGCTCTGCCTGTCTTATCTCAGTGAGAATTTGGGTCTCCCTATGCTGTCTTTCCCCAAAGCTTTGTGTTGCATTTCCCCTTCTTCAGAGACAGCTGCCCTTCACTGTGTCTTTTCTTTTCTCCAACTTCAATTTTGCATTCACTAGTTACAACTTTTCTACCGCCATTCAAAAAAAAATAAATCCCAAAATTCCATTCTCACCCTTTGCATTATTTCTCCAAGCCTTCTGTAACTAAGTCCCCCAGATCCTTAGCTTACACCCTAGAATGCATCATCTCACTGTTCTGAAGGCGATGGCCCAAATCAATGTGTTAGTAGGACCATACTCCTTTGGGGGACTGTTGGCTCCCAGTTCTCTGAGTTTTTTGTTTTTTGTTTTTGTTTGCTTGTTTTTATTTTATTTTATTTTACTGTGGCACAATTATTCCAGACTTCATATGACATTCTCTCTGTGTGTATGTTTCTGTGTCCAAGTTTCTCTTTTCATTAAACAAACAACAAAAATCCAAATTGAATTATTGCCCACACTACTCCAATACAACTGTCTTAACTAATGACATATGTGCTGATTGTCTCTAGAGAAGGTCACAGCTGGAGTCATGGGAGGTTAGCACTTCTACAGCAGAATTCAGAGAGGACAACCCATAAACCCCTCCTGTCCTCATGAGGCCTCACTTTCGATTTGCATACTATTTTATGGCTGTGGTTTCTACTAGATCATTTGTGTACTATTGCTACCTCATTGTCCTCACTTTCAAAGATTTATTTATTTTAATGTGTTTGGGCATTTTATCTGATGTGTATCTGTGTACCACATGTTTCCTTGGTACCTGCAGTGCCTAGAATAGGGTTTCAGACTCTGTGACTGGAGTTAGATATCTGTGAGGTGTCACACGGATTCTGGAACTTAATCCCAGGTCCCCTGGAAGAGCAAACAGGGCCATCCAAGCCATCTCTCCAGCCTTGGCACCTCATTTATAACAACGTTTACTGCTCGTTCTGTAAACTTTCATACTAATCCATTCTCGAGGTTTTAATTACAATTTCTATCCAGACAACTCCCAAATCTCTACCTCTAGCCTTATCTTCCCCCTGAGTAGTGGACTAACGTGTCTAAAACCTAGCAATGTCACCATTTAGATGGCATAGGGGCATCTAATCAAACTCACCTGTTCTCCCCCTGTCACTCTTAAACCCAGTATTCACACTGTGCTCTTAGTTGAGAACACTAAGGAATCCCAATTCTTTATTGCCCTTCCTTCTTCCAACCCCCCTCTACTCTGGATTACTTATACACACCCCCTTTCCAAATAGTTTTGCTAACTATTTCTTCAAACTCTCTTTTTTAACATCTCAAGTACTCTCTTACCATATTCTCTATGTATTTCTATTATGCTAACTTTATTATATTTCTTAACAAAAAAAATCAAATCATCAGTGACTTGGGACTACAGAGATAGCTCTGGGATTAAAAGTGAAGGGCATGTTGTTCTTGCAAAGGACCTGGGTTTAGTCCTCAGCCCTCAAATGGTGGCTCACAACCATCTTTGACTCCAGTTCCAAAGTATCTGATGCCCTATTCTGGCCTCTGTGGACACAAGGGATATATGTATGGTACACATATATAGGTGCAGGAAAAACACTCATATACAAGCAAAAATAAACCCTTATAAAGCCAATGTCATGTAACTGTATACAAGCTTATTAAGTTGTATAGCGTTTGCATCTGGTTAATTTTGGTGTATGATGTTTTTTATTATTTGTGAGTTTTTTATAGTAATCATTATCAAATAGATAAAATGGCAGTTACATATCTGTGGTGGTTTGAATAAGAACGGCCTGTAAAGGCTCACATGTTTGAACACTTTGTCCCCTGTTGGTGGAATTTTGGGGGTAGGATTAGGAGGTGTGGCCTTGTTGGAGGAAGTGTGTCACATTATTGGAAATTCAAAAGTCCAGGCCATTCCCAGTAAACTCTCCCTGCCTAGTGTTTACGGATCAAGATGTAAGCTCTCAGCTACTTCTCCAGCCCCATGCCTGCCTGCTCCTCATCATGATAGCCATGTGCTTTAACTCTCTGGAACTGTAAACCCCAAATTAAATGCTTTCTTTTCTCAGCTGCCTTGGTCACGGTGCTCTGTCACAGCAATTGAAAGGAAATGAAGACATTACAGTAAAGCAATGCAGCATGGTGTTCGTGTCGCCAGTTTGTAGGTTAGTGTCTGCTGCAAGTCTCTGCTGCAGATGTGGGCTCTGTGCATTCTCTCGCATAGAAGACAAGCTTGCCCAGAAGCCCTCCTCGGAGACATAGATGGGAAACAGTGCAGAAGCCTACGAGGCTCATTTGAGAAGACCGTCAAATGAGAAGCTCCTGTAGGACAAGTGGGGGGATGCACTCACATTCAAATGGCCAGGGCGAGTGGTGACGTCCCACATCGGTGAGGCAGGGAAGCACACACTTCTCTCAGGAAGGCAGGCCATCACGGGGCACGTGCGGTCCAATGGAGAAGGAAATTAAAGACTGGGCTCTGCTGAAGCCCACCGTGGTATACAGCTGATCACTGGTGCTCAGACTTGAAAGCTTTGCCATTTTGTCTCTTCTACCAAGATGTGAGCTCTTTTCGAACCAAAAGGACTCTTCATCTGTCCATTCTCAAGGCTTTACACAACACCTGGAGTAAATAGATGCTCAATAAATAAGGGATGAGGGTGTGTGTGCTCGCAGGACTTACCGCGTGTTCTCTTGGCGTTACAGTATGAGTTACTCACCTTTTCCTTTCCATTCTCATTGAACAGCAGTGCATTTTTAGCTTTGGGGGCGCTGCCCTCTAGTTTGTTTGCTTATCTGTTCTAGTTTGCTTCTTATTATGACAAAATACGGACCAAAACAACTTAGGGAGAAAACAGGACTTGTTTAATTTTACAGGTTATAGTCTGTCAACTAGAGACACCGGAGCAGAATCTCAAGGCAGAGACCTTGAGGCAAGAACTGAAGCAAAAACCATGGGGGAAAAGAAGAACACTGCTTATTGGTTCCCTTCCAGACTCACATTCATCTAGCTTTCTTATGAAACACAGCCCAACTGCCCACAGTGGGCTGGACCCTCCTATCAATTAGCCATCAAGGAAATGCCCCGCAGACAGGCCTATGGGCCAATCTGATGGAGGTAACACCTCAATTGAGGGTCCCTCTTCCCGGGTGTACCAAGTTGACAAGCAAGATTTGATATCAAATTAGGTGACTTTTATCCTCTGGACTAGAACCTCCATGATGAGCAAGCAGATCGTCTTCTGCCTTCTAGTGCCTCGTACAGCGTCTAGAAGACCAAAATTCAATATATGTCTGAATAATTGAATCAAATAATTTTCCCCAGTGAAAATCAGAATATGTTTATTAATTGCCTACCAGGTCCATTCTACCAATTCACCCAGAATAGGAAGCTAGGATATGCCAAAGGCCCGTGGCGTCAAGGAGGAGAGCAGTGTATGCCTGTGGCCCTGTTTTAAAGAGCAACACTTGCCTCCAGCAGCAAGCTCAGGACCACTGTGCTAATCTCAGTGCCTTCTCATCCACTCCACCTGCACCCCTCACCTCAATTTCAACAGCATGCCTATGATCTAATTTTCCCATCCAGTTTATTGCTTTGCACTGCTCAGCTCACCAAGTACATTTGTGTTTATTGTGCGATTAGTGCTGAGTACTCTGAACAAGGTAATGACAGGCAGCAAAGGCCAAGAGCTGATGCCCTAGCTCTATGCATCACTTCATACCTCCGGAGAATGAGGCCCTCCTCTTCTCTGAAGCCTGGCTGCATTACAGATTCGAGCTTTTAAACATCAGCCTCTCAAGGAGTCTGGCAGAATGCAGCCCGGAGACCATTTCAGAGGCAAACCTGGCACTGAAGAGCAGACGGAGAATTCAGGGAGTATGGGCATTATGAAACCGTCTTCCAGGTTCTGAGATTCAGGGAGAGGTGTGGTACTTTCTGAGCAATGCTGGTCTTGAGTCCAAGTGAACGTGGGAATTCAGTACACTATAACAGGAAGGAAGGGAGGGTAGGCAATGAAGCTTTGCCTTTCCCATCATTGGTCCAGTTTACACAAAGTCTATCAAGAAGGTGATAAGATATAAGTGTGACCAGAGATTTCAAAGGGCTAAGCACACTTCTGTCTTGTCTCTACAATTTACCTGCTGCAGTGGTTTGAATGAGAAATGCCCCTCACCATAGTCTGGGGAATTTAAATACTTGATCCCCAGTTGGTGGTCCTGCCGGAGGAGGTTTAGGTGCTTCGGCTTTGCTAGAGAAAGTATGTTACTGGGGGCAAGATTTGAAAGCATAAAGACTCACTTCATTTCCAATTTTCTCTCTCTGCTTCATGCTTAATTTCAAGATGTGAGCTCCCAGCTTCCTGTTCCAGGTGCCATGCCTGTTACTGTCTGCCACATATTCCTGCCATCATGGGCGCATAATCCCCTGCAACCATATGCCCAAATAAAGTCTTCATTCTGTGAGTTGCTTTGGTCACAGTGTTTCATCACAGCAGCAGACAGTAACTAACATACCTCTCCTTGCTTCCCCCAGAGAATGAATGTATCCTTTCCTTCAGGGCTCACCCACTCCACCATCCTCTCTATATCTAGTTATAAATACAGTTTCAGACAGTCCCCTCCCTAGCTCCAGTGGCCAGTCCTCCTATTGATAAAATGTATAAGTTGTTCCTGATGAAAGGATAACCCAGAAGCGTGCTTTCACTCCTCCATACATTCAGCTGTTAATTGATTTCACCAATAGTTGAGACATATTGCCACAAGGCACTGGGCACACATCTTTGAATAAAATATGCTGTCTGTGCTTTTGTGAATCTCACAATCTAGTCAAGGAGAAAAGCATTAAGCAATCAGACAAATAAATATATAAAGGCAGGTTGTGGTGCACATTATGAATGCTTTTTTCCTCTCCTACAATAAGAGTCTTTTAATCCCGAAGGCTTCAAGGGAGCTATAGATGCATTTCAGAGGCTCCATGGGTTTCTTTGGGTTGTATGTAAAATATTCTATGTATATAGGTAGGTATGTGCTCTTTACTCTGAAAACTATCCATGGCTTTCATCAAATCTCAAAGAGGACTGTGAGCTCAGAAAGTTAAGAAGAGATGCCTCAGAACCACAGACATGATTGACTTCTTTGTAGCATTGCCCCCTCCCAGAATTGATTAAGAGTGTCTCTGTTTATGGATATCACTGAGTCAAAGTGCTAACACAGAGGTAGAGGGACCAACTATCTCTTGCATCAGCTCATGAGCAAAGAGGGTAAATGGCACACCTGGCTAGCACCCACAAACATGCTGATATGATCATCTGTCAGAGGGAATATGGAGTGATGTTTACATTTTTTAATTTAAATTTTTGACTATTTCATACATATATAAAATGTAATATGATCACATACTCCTCTATTTTCCCCTTACCTCTCTTTATATATCCACTAACATACAACCCTTAAATGTCCTCTTTTCAAAACATTTATTTGATAACATACTATGTCTGACTAGGGCTGCCCATATGAACATGGATTTGGGACCATCCACTGGAACATGGAAAACCTACTATTTGCCACACTCTAAAAAATAAATAATTGTCCCTGTAACAGGCTGTCTTTGGGGCCACCAACCAGCTCCCAAATCCTGACATGGAGCCTTCTTATAAGTTATGAATGTCTGGCAATATCTTATGCTTGTTTCTTTAGCTCTTATACCTTTACCTGTTTCTTTTCATCTACGTTTTGTCCCAGGGCTTTTTATCTTTCTTTCCTTCTGTATATCTTCCTTTTACTGCTTCTTGTGTTTGGCTTGTAGCTGCCTGGCTTCTGTTTTCAGGTCTGTCCCTCTCTCCCTCCTTCTCTGGTCCTTTTTCCGCAAGCCTAGATTCCTCCTCCTTTCTATGCCGCCCAGCCTTGTCTATGCCGCTCCTGCCTAGCTATTGGACATTCAGTATTTTATTAGGCCAATCAGGTGCCTTAGGCAGGCAAGGTGAAACAGCAACACATCTTCCAATAGTTAAACAAATGCAGCATAAACAAACGTGACACATCTTTACACCATTAAAATAATATCCCACAACATGTCCCTCCCCCAGTAGCTATTAACTGCCAATAACTTCTCAGTAAGAGGTGAGGACTGTAGAATACCTACACTGTCTATGCTAAAATTTTAGAAATCCTGATCTTGTGCAGATAGCTACAGCTGTCTTGAGTTTATGAGCATAATAGCCATGTCAATCCCAGGAGATTCACACAACTCCTCCCTAGCTTCCAACTCCCATCTTTTTTTTCTGCCTAAATTTCTCTATGCTCCCTGAGCTTTGGTAAGAGAAGGGGCAGGAAACTGGATAATAATGTCTCATTCATAGCTAAGCATGCAGTCTCTTATTCTTGTCTGCATTGACTTTTGCCCACCATTTACGTTCTTTTCTATGTATTTTCTTGATTTCTGGATTGCTTACAATAAAGCTATTGTTTCTCATAATCAAGAAAAGTAACCTATTAGAGCTATTTTTATTTGGTGGCAAAGTATGCAGTTACCACTATATACTAATGGATGACTAAAATATTAAGGTATTTTACACACACATGTATGTAATATACTGGCAGTGTAATTATATTCTATGTTGTCATTATGAAAGTTAGCCTCCATGAGGAGGCAGATTGAGTGAGTCCGTTAAACTATAGAATGAACAAAGGACAGTGACATGCCTCTCACTGGGAACCTAAGAACTCTATTGCCTTTGACACTGGCTTCCACTGAGTCATCTCCAGGTCCCCAGTTAGGGAACCATCTAAGAACAGAAGTATTTAAGAGAGCCCTTCCCAGCTTATGAGTCAGATCACTCAAGAGACAGCTCCCACCTTTGTTCTTCAACTGAGGGTGCACTGGGAAAAGAGTATTATCATATGCCTATACTACAAGCTTTGTTTCTGCATATATATCCTACCCCTGACTCAGTTCTCAGACCTAAAAGGGACATCATTATCGGTATCTCCTTAACTATAGCTCAGGGAACATTAAGAAAGAAGAGGTGGAAAGAATGTAAGGGCCGGAGAATGAGAAGTGTTCTGACATGCAGCTTTCAGGTCTTGACACGGCTATCACACAGTCCAGACTAAGGGTCAGCGGGCAAGGCTTACATCCAGGTTCTTCCCTGTAATAACTGATCTGGGCTGCAAGTTACCAATTACAAATAAAGCATGTTATGAGATCACTTTCCATCTCATGACATTCTTCATTAAGTATAAAAGGATAATTAATGAGAACCACAGTCACATAAAGGCCAGGTCATCTAGAGATGCTATTTTGCACATGGTCTCACATCACCTGAGATTAAAACATATCACTGAAATACACAAACTCCATAGCTATAAATAATGACATATATCTAGATGTCTCCCATCCTTGGTTCTCTAATTGAGTGTGTACTGACAAAAGAATAACCTATGACCAGGCCAGGAGCTGTGTTTTCCACACATATGTACAACCTCTGACCTGGCCCATCTATCTCCTGTGAAAACTCGAATCCCAAGAATAGACCCAGCTGTCACATCACATTGTACAGAATGTCAGAAAAATGATGAAGAATGTATGAACATGTGGCAGGTCACCCAGGGTGCAGGGAGCACCAGGGGCAGCAGAGGTCTAGGGATCAGTAGCTCGTTTGTCAGCAACCTTCAGTCTATGAACTCCCCTGCATGACAAAGTCCAGGGTGATTATTGCTGTTATTTATAGAGCAATTTTCCCCCTCATTTAGACATAGAGTATAGTAAGACACCAAGCACTCATAAATAATACCTAACAGGTCTGTCTAGACAATATTTCTCAGGTTTTATTTTTTTTTCTGCACCTTGAATCTAAACTGGATAGAGAGAGTGGGGATAAGACAGAACATTTCTCTCTGCAGGAGCAAAATAAGAGGACAAAATGTTGAGAAATCTACCAGGGTAGAGAGTAGGAGCCTGGCACTGTTGGGTGATAAGAGAAAGTATTTTTCTCCTGAGTGTGGCTTGACTTTACTCATCAAGAAGGTAGTGAGACATGGGGAACCTGACATGTGGGAAGCCAGTCAAGTTCTAATCTCATTGTCCCTCTCTCTGTTTAGCAGCAGGCTGGGTACTTAACCTCTCTGGTCAATGATTTAGTCCCCAATTAAATCTGAGATTTAGGCCAGATCAGCATTTCCCAACTTGTGTTTCTCAGAACATTAGTTTCTATGGGATAGTAATAAACATTAGCATGAAGGAAAATTAAAAAGAAAACATGATTCTTTGGTCAGTTAAGTTTGGGGGATGCTGGGTTAAATACAGTTGAGTGGGTTTCTCCTACTATAAGAATCCTCAGGGCGTTTAATGTGTTAATGTTTGTTCTGAGTCCCCACAAAGTGACCATAAGTCAGGGAAACTTTTCCTAAATCTTGTGTGAGCATAGATCTTCAGTGCTTTGTTTATATTTGGTTTTGTTTTGCTTAGCATCAACAAAGATCTGAAGATACTTTTAAGAAATATTTAAAGATTCTTTCCAGGACTCCACTTCGATTTTGGGATTTTTCCCAAAGAAGCACTGAATGAACATTTGCGATTTCATGCACAGGAATAAGCATGAGGGGCCAGCCTCATGTGGAATGACAGCTAGAAATGCCAAATGCGCCGATTTATTTTCTTGTTTAATCTTTTCAGCAAGCCAGCAAGGTGAGTACTGTCATCCTAATCTTGCAAGGGGGGATGCTGAAGTTCTGAGATATTAAGAGAACTTCTCAACAGAATGAAGCAAGAAAGCTGTGGAGCCTCTTGTCAGAGGTGGGGATATGTGTATGCACTCTTAAAGACAGTGACATTTAAACAAAAACTCAAGAAAGTGAAAGAGTGAGTCACACATGTATCTGGTAAAGGATTCTAAGGAGAGAGAACAGGCAGTGCACAGGCCTGAAAGGAGAATGTGTCTGACTTGTTGGGCATCAGCAGGGTACCACTGATGCTGGAATGGGGAGCACAGCAATGGGAAGTTGAGCCTTTGCAACGAAAGAGATGCGATCACAGACCTAGTAGCAATCCTGGGATCTCAGGCTTTGACCCTGAGAGAAATGGAGGACAGAAGGGTGACACCATCTGGTGACTTGGTTGTGAATAGATGCTAGAGAAGGGTGGCAGTCATTAATGCTGTTTGCAAATTATGTCTGGTTCTCCTGGGATGTGGTTGGGCTATCTTCCTGAGAGTAAGTAAAGTCATATCATAGAAAATTTAGTTTAAAAGCCTTGGTTCTTGCAACCCAATGGAAGAAGTTCAGCTACCTGTTCTCAATACATTGATTAAAGAGACAAGTAATAGTGAAAAGCAGAGAATCGATATTTAATCAATATCCACATCAGAAAGAGAAAGAGATCAGAGGGTGTAGTGACCCTGAATTCATCTGTAGGGCTGCAACATGAGATTTAGTTTCCAACAGAAGATACGTTGGAGCTGGGATGGGGGAAAGATATGCATAAATAAACATTCCCTATCAAGGTCAAGGCATAGTCTGGCTGACTTTGCTCTGTGTTCTAGCTCGTGAGAAAGCTCTTACTGCTTGAGAGACAAGCTGGTTCTCACAGGAAGGCTGTTCCTGCTGCAGGGCGCAGCATAGTGTTATGGAGAATTGCCTTGTTCTGAGGTGGGAACAGGTTGTTTGTCCTTCAAAGTGTAGCTTTTCCCAGGAACCCAAGGTGAGCGTGTTTTAGGAGGATGATGGGAAACATTTAGGTCATTTGGGAGCATCTGAAATGGGAAATTGTAAAAGTTACCAGTAGGATGTCTCAGTTACTCTTATCTTGGTGACTTTAGCTTTGAAGGGAATGAGGTGGGTTAGGGATCACCATTTTTTTTTAATGGATAAACACTTCTTGAGTGATTGACATGCCCACACAGAATAGTATGCTAATGACCCAGGGTAAAAGGAGTCAAATACAAAATGAAGGCAGAGATGCCAGGCTTTCTTTCTGTTTCTATTGCCTAGTGGGTCCAAGGAAGGAGTCGTTTTTTATAGGCAAAAGCAATTTCTAATGTCTGTTACAGTCATGCGACTGTCTTGGTCAATGAAACATGTATGCGAGTGATGTAATCCACTTTCACGTCAAAGCTTTACGGCTCTGTGGACAATTTGCCCTTAGCATGTGACAGGCAATGGGGTGGCTCTGTCAGTCTGAGTCTGTCCGCAAACTGGATTGACTCTGCTAACCTGTGTTGAATGTGATAGTGAGCCATAATCCTGGTTAAGACACTGAGAGACTGCTTCTACTTCTTTCTGCAGAAAACTGAAACCCGGTCTAACTGCCATAGGAAAGCCTGGCAGAAGTAGAATTAGCAGAGCTTGCTGCAGTAATCCAAGCGAGAGATGCTGGCCCGAGGGAGGCTAAGGGCAGTGCAGATGGCGGTGTAGTTGGATTGTGAATTCATTTTGAAGGTAGAACCAAGACAACTTCCTGATGTCTTGGGTGAAGTGAGGTGGTGGAGGGGAGAAGGGAAAGGGAAGGTATGGTACCGGACAGGGGAGAGGAAATGAGAGGGCAGAGATACCTTTAGTCTGAATAACGAGAAAGATGAAATTGTAACTATTGGTGTGGGGAATGCTGGGTAAAAGAAATTCAGGGGAAGGAAGTTTTGCTGTGATTTCTTTTCTTAGTGCTCCTATTTCTATTTTATTCTGTTGAAAAAGATTATAGTTTCTGGTTATCTGCTGAAATATTTGAGTTTAGCTTTTATCTCCTTGAGCATAGCCTAGGAAGTCATGAGAGGTTCGAAGTGACAAGGTCCAATTTGTGAGCCCTTCACAAAGCTCGGGCCAAGTGATAGTGTTATATGTTGTTTTCCGCAGGAGTGGCACAGATGAAAGTGCCTGGCGAAGATATCAGCAGCATTTTATGTGCCTCCCTCTCAGAGCTAGGGTCCCAAACAAACCACTCGGAGCTCATTGATTGAAACTTCTCTTTATTGTTTTCTCCCATGATTGAGGACGTTGACTGCAGAGCGCAGATTGATTCCGATTCCTCTCATTTTCTGCCTGCTTGATAGTTCTCACCCATCATCCTTGAGTCCCGTCTACACACCACCCTTAGCCGCCTTCTGGATACCCGAAAACTGCACCACCTGGAGGAGATGTCTGCCCCCCCCCCGTTCTGAATGCCTTTGCCTTTAGATGGTTTATCCTGGGAGGTTCCACGCTGCCGGCCAGAAGGCTATATATAATGAGGTACATGTTTCAACCTGGAAGGGAAACTCTTTTTCCAGATTCTTAGGTTCGGTTTGATCCATGCAGTAATAAAACAAATTGATATTTAAATTTGTTTGGTTTTTAAAGACAAGGTCCCAGGTAGTCCAGGCTTCCCTCCAACTAGCTACGTATCCATAAATGGCCTAAAATTCTGATCTTCCTGCCCCTACCTCCCCAGTGCTGGAATTACAGGCATGGGCCACTACATCCAATTTTATATAATGCTAAAGATAGAACCCACCACTCCAACAACTGAACTATATTTCTGACCACCAAAATAAGAGGGTATCTTCTGAATAACCAAAAGTATTGGTGACACTAGATATTTGCCTTTTGAGCCTCAGAAAGCAGCCAGTAGCCATTGTCTCTTTTAAAAGGCAGGTACTCAGTGGCCCTCTCCAGGCCCCATTAGGTGGCTTGTTTATGTTACCTGAAATGTACTCAGAATTCAATATTACAGAGTCCTCCATATGCATTATCTAAGTTCTTCCAAACATGTAAGGTCAATATTTTATAGATTGGTATCCCATCCTTCCTAGAGCTGAATTAATTGCACATTTTTATTTGAGTGCAGTTAAAGGTACTTAAGGGTTTCTATTTGGATTCTCCAGGGGCCAGGATTAAATGTTCTGGTTTCTCTCTTTCCCAATAGAGTGCAATCTAGGTACTGTTCAGTGATACTCATCCAGGGAGGTTCTTGGCAGTGCCTTGTTGACATGAGGAATGTGGACTTTGGGTTCTTACCACACCCCACATGCTTACTATAGCTCCGAGAGCACATTTAATTACAATCTGGTTCTCTAACCTGTACAACAAATATAGAAAAATAATATCGAATGGTTTATCCGTGCTTCAAAGAATAATATTGGAGAGATAGGCCAAGGCCATGTCAAGGACCTTCATTGCTATGTCCAGACCATGTTATTCCACAACTCAGAGATTTTCCAACATTTCATTATACAAGGCTGAGGCTGGGCTGGCTTGTCCTTCTCCAAGGAATTGTCATAGGGCAAAGAAACAGATATTTTAAACGAAGACTTCCCAGCACACTATGTTGAAGGATGTGGGGAATCGTGGGTTGTTTTACATGGAAACTGAGCTGTCAAGGTTCTTGTTTAATTTTCTTCTGTTGTAATGAAACACTCTGACCAAGAACAACTTAAGGAAATAAAGGGCTTATTCCGTGATTGAGGGAAGACACGGTAGGAACTTAAGCAGGAACTTGAGACAGAAACCTTGGAAGAAAACTGCTCACTGACTCACTCTCTCTGTTACAGCCCAGAACCATGTCCCAGAAAGTGCTGCTGCCCACCATGGATGGTGTCTCCTATGTTAGTTAACAGTTAAGAACAGGGATTTTTTTGAAGTCATGCCAGTTTGACCTAGGTGACCCTGAAATTATGACTCATATCTCGACTGATTCTATGCTGTGTTGAGCTAACAATTAAAGATAGTCATGATAGTTCTGAATTTACATATTGTTCTATATAGAGGACAGATTTTAGAAGACCAGCCACATGCCAGATAGAAAGCAAGTAGGAGACAAATGTTTTGTAAGCAGGAGAAGAGATCTATGAACTCTAACTAAACAAGAAAATGCCTTGTGATTGATTGACTATGAAGGAGAAGAGAGAGTCAAGACTAGGAAGTTTTTGGTTTGAGTAATGGGTTGTAGAATATTATTTTAAGATGTGATACATATGTTTTTGCTGTGGAACATTTGTTTAATGACACAAAGATGTGCTGCATTCTTTTATGTTGCATTTTCTTTTTTAGTTCTGTGAAGCTGCTTTATTTTGCCTGTCTAAAACACCTGGTTGGTCTAATAAAGAACTGAATGGCCAATAGCAAGGCAGGAGAAAGGATAGGCAGGACTGGTAGGCAGAGAGAATAAATAGAAAGAGAAATCTGGGAAGAAAGGATCAAGAAACAAAAGAAGGAGGAGGTCTCTAGGGGCCAATAACCCAGCAACACAGCCAGCCATGGAGTAAGAGTAAAAGTAAGATAGACAGAAATAAGAACAGGAAAAACCCCAGAGGCAAACGGTAGACACAATAATTTAAGAAAATCTGGCTAGCAACAAGCGAAGCTAAGACTGGGCATTTATAAGTAAGAATAAGGCTCTGTGTGATTTATTTGGTTGCTGAGTTGTAGGTCCACAATAGAAACAAAGAATTTAGAGTAAAAACAACCACCTATAGTAATGATTACAGAGAATGAAGAAAAGTCAATTAGAAAGGATAGTAACCCATAGAGAAATGGTAATGAGTATGAGAAATATGATGTGCTAGTGGGACATCAATGTCTTAACATAGAGGCTGGTTCAAAAATTAAAGCACCATTAAGCAGTCACACATAGAAACCCGGGAGCTCAGGAGGACTTCATTTCATCTTCCTGTCTGTTTCCTCATTATTAAATGATGTGCATGGTGTTTGAGAGGTCAAAGTACTCATAGATACTCAAGGATTTAGACCATAAGGGTATTTATGAATATCAATATTTCACATATCAATTCTATCAGTCAATACGTGATGTGGGAAGTATATCTGTTGCTTTTATTGGTTAATGAATAAAGAAGCTTCTAGGGCTATGACAGGGCAGAATAGAGCTAGGCAGGAAAGCTAAACCGAATTCAGGGAGAAAGTAGGTGGAGTCAGAGGGTCGCCTTAAAGCCACTGGAGGAGAAAGATGCCCACGCTGGTACCACCATGAGCCTCGTGGTAAAATATAAAATAATAAGAATGGGTTAATTTAAGATATAAGAGCTAACCAATAAGAAGCATGAGCTAATAGGCCAAGCAGTGTTGTAATAATACAGCCAGGAAGTGAACAAGAGGCCTCCGCTAACAAATGTGCATTAGAGATATAACCAAATGATCCCCAATGATAAAACAAAACCACCCTAGTCCTTAAGGAGGCCCACGCTAAGGTCTGCTGGGGACACCTCTCCATCAGTTGTCTGCACCACCCAGATCCTCTCCTAAGTCCTATGGGTTATATTTAAGTGATGCTCAAACATGGCTCCTGGGCTTTTGGCATATTCTATCTGTCTGTCTGTCTGTCTGTCTGTCTTCCTGTGTGTCTATCTATAGATATCTCCCTCTGTCAATTTATCTGTCTCTCTGTCTATAGATATCTCCCTCCATCCTTCTTGACATATGGGTTCTTTTCTCTAGCATGAATTCCAGCTACAGCATACACAATGTGCCACTCTTCTTAGACACTGAAAGCAATGGAGTCACCCACCTTGAATTTCTTCTACCTGAAAGTCTTCTTTCATCAATAATCATTTCTTGGTATTATCAAATAAGCATTAAGTAGGTAATCTGAATCTAGTTGAGATTTTGTTTTAGGAATTCTTAATAATATGAAATGGGGAGATGAAATATCCATGTAGGGAATTTGTGACTCCTTAGTTACTGAATACAGAACACGCAGCTTCTTTCTGTGTGTGTTCATGCCTGTTCCTTGATCTCTGTCATGCAGCTCGGTGTTAGATAGAAGGTTACACAGAAACATGTTTCACTTCTTGCATTATTTTTATTATACGTGAAGGACTTATTAAGGATAAGTTCCCAGAGTACAGGGTGGGAAGGCAGGACTGGAGAGAGATTCTAGGGAGAGGGGAGTTATCATAGAGTCTCGTGTGTACCTGAAATAATTCCTTAAAGCTGTGCTTTCCAAGGGAGTTGAGTTGTAGACTCCAAAATCCCTTAGTCATTTTTATGTGTGTCAGTAGGTGAAAGCGAGTGTAGGTGACATCAAATGGCTAGCCTTTAAGTCTTAGCTGTGTTTGCTACAGCTCTAACAAAGGCCTACAGAACCATGGACAATTAACACACTTATGGTTGACAGCCAAGCATCCACACATGGGTTTACCTGCTACCATCCTGCCTTCTTCTTGCTATGGGAAAATGTCTTGCTCATAAGGCCATACCACTCAATGGTCAAGTGACAAAGCTGGATGGTTGATTTCTCTCTGTTCTTCTGTCCTTCAGATGTGGCATGAATTGTGGCACTCTGCACAAGTGTCAAAGATCAGTTCTCTTTGCTTCTTTGCAGTTGTTGAAGTGATTGCTGGAATGAGTCAATAAGCATTAAGTAGGTAATCTGAAGAAGAAAGGGCTCATCTGATAAAAAAGGATGAACCCCTTGCTTTGAGTGGGTTCCCCAAAGATCTGTACACAAATGTTTGGCACTCAGAATGATGATGGTAGTAGGTGCTGAGGGCCTTGGGGAGATTAGCCATTGAGAGGTTCTCTCTCTCTCTCGGTCTCTAGCCTTCTCTGTCTCTCTTCCCATTTGCTCCAGTGTACACCCCTGCTATGATGTTCCATGTCAAAAGCAATGGGATCACCTAAACTTGGACATGAAACTCCATAACTTGGAAACAAAACAACTGTGTCTCTACCTCATAAGTACTCTATATACTCCATAAGTATCCTGTGCCAGGTAGCCAGGTATCTCATTATAGTGATAGAAGAAGGGAAAAAAAAGCTTTCTAATCCATTGTTGTAAATGCTGTTGTAGCCTAGGAATCAAGTCTCTAGAGTTCAAAGACTTTAGTGTGATCATTTATCCTGAGCTCCAGTTCTGCATTTAAAACCTTCTGAATGTTTGAATAGTAAACATTAGCTGGAGAGACTGTCATCTTATGAATTCTTTTAAGTAACTGGGGAGGTCAAGGGTTCCTGGGTCCCTTCTTGTTATTCTAAATTAAGTCAGTGGGAACTTGAAGTCAGTCTTGGAATGTGATAGAATCCCTCTGTTCTGCCTTCTTCAGTCAGCTCTGTTCCCCATGTCTGCCTTGTCTCTATTGGCTCCCCAGCCTCTTGCCATTTGGCAGTAGGTCCAAGTAATATCAGGGGATGCCTTCTGTAACCTGCGCACAAGGTCAGGAAACAACTGAATGCAACAAGAAGAACCCAAAAGTATAAGCGTAGGACTTATGGTGAGATTTTGCTTCTTCTCCTTCTTTTTTTTTTTTTTTAAGTTGCTTCCATTTGCACACGATATGTTTCCTCCCTCCACCTCTGCCAGCTGTATTCCCAGTCCACTGAAGAAAGGAGGGGATGAGCTGTTTAAATTTATACTGTTGGGTTTCTGTAGGACACCGAAATATTTCTGAAGTTAATGGAGGAGCTCTGAATAGTCTGTTTCAAATAATTACAGGAAAAAATACATTTAAATAATTAGTAGTTGCTACCAGAACACCCAGCAAAATGAAATGACATCTTTGCATGCCTATTAAACTGCACTTTATTTTCAGTTTAGGGTGTTTCGGCTGAAATTAGACGGCAAACATACTGCATCATTGAGGGATTGGAAGATGTGGTGTCATTTAGAGCTACACTAAGACCACCACCAGCCTTTTCTTTTTCCTCTAAAAAAAGAAAAGGAAAGAAAAGAAAAAGAAAGAAAGGAGAAGTGTTGTGTACTCCCGTTAGGGAAGATTTTAATAGAAATGGGAGCAACTGTGGCCCTTGAGACTTCAGCTTAAGTGGCTTATGGGTAATCCCCCCGCATGCAAGGGAAGGCGTTAAACCGAATCTGATTATTCTATATTTTCTAATTCTGGGATCCTAGTTTTGCTTTGCTTGGAGAATACATAAAACCTCCCACTCTGACATCCTCTCCTCTCTCCAAGCAGAATCTTTTTGGCCTCAAACAGAAAATGATCCTAATATAATGAGCAAAACCAAATATATCTTTAGCCTCACTTCTTGCTTTCTGCACAGTTCCTCTACTCTTTATTCAAACAAAACAAAACTCCAATTATAAAAATATTGACAAAGAACCTGATTCCAACATTTAAATTCAATAAAGATTCAATAAACATCGCCCATTTCCGCTTCCTCTTCCTTCTCCCCCTTCAAAATTTGTCTCCATTGTGGCCCTTGAGATCCACTCTTGCTTTCGAATCAATGTTTCTCTAGCTCCTTCCTTGAAATAAATAAGGAAGAACAAAGGGACAACTGAGGAATGGTAGTGTCCCCTCGGCACAATGCTATGCCTCACTATAATGTATTGTTCATTTTACTTCATGCTATTGTAGAGGAATATTTTTTAGCAAGACAGACAGGAAATCCATATGTTCTTCTCTTCACTGATACATTGTCATACACCAAGAAATTTGTCAGAATGACTAAGTAATCTCTAACAAACAAATAAAAAGCCATTTGGAGCTCTGAGATTCCATCCCATGCATCCAGGAAGTAGGTGGCGGGAGAGAAGCTGACTTCACATCTACAGGGAAGGGAGACAGGTAGAGTGTGCTCTGCTCCAGAGATTGAATGGACCCCCAAGTTTCCTTTTGGGGACCCCACGTGGTCTCTCATGCTGCTGGGCATCTCTACCAGCTGACATGGCTCTTCTGCGGCCTAATAAGCTTGCTTATTTCCTAAGGCGTCTTTTTCCAGGAGTACCTGTTAGACTGTTAGGATGTCCTGGTCACTTTCAGCCCTGACCCCTGGCTGTGCCTCCTGTTTCCCCAGGGAAAGGGAAAGGTATCTGCCTCTCCTGCCCCAGAAGTCTTGTTCTTCATTGATTATCAAGTGGGACAGTTACAAAGGCCCAGATAAACTCCTAAGAAAGGTGGGCTAGAGTCATGGTGCATATCCTTATGTCTGCTATTCGAGTAGGATCGCCTCAGAGAAAATGGACTGCGTGTCCCAAGAGAAGGGCTCTGAATTCCTGTGTTTAAGTAAAAGTGGGGAAGGGAAGGAAGAAAGAGGAAGCAGACTGCAGGGTTTATGTGGCAGCAGGAAGTCAGATTCCTGCAGAGACATGCAGTCTGCCCTTGCCTGGGCCCTGGTGTCAAAGCTGTCAGCCTTGCTCCTGACACATGGGGGCAGCAGTGAGCAATGCAAGGAGCCGATGCCATTGTCTGCCCTGCCACTGTGAGGAGCCACTAAGTTGTTAATTTCCACCATCCAGTCAGTGCGGCCATTTTCCTACTTCCTGTTCCTTCTCATGCCCTTTATTCTCAGGCCCCCCCTCCCCTTCATCCCCTCGTTTTTCTCATCCCTTAAATACGGTTATGGTTCATTGTTCCCACTTCCCTTCTGTAATCCCAACATGGCTCTTTTCCAGTATGTCCAGCACTAACCACAGTAATGGAAGCTTGGTTCTGTACTGTCCAATTCTCAGGCGTCCCTAGGGTGACTTGTCCAATCAAACCACTCAACAGCTCCTGCTTTGGTGTGTCTAACGCAGGGGAGGGGAGTGTCAGTGCCTGCCTTGCTGAGTATGATGGGGGGGGGGTGTCAGGAGCAGGGGGATGCCTATTTCGACAGTGGCTCTGACTCCCTAGAACACGTTGCTCTGGAGTTCTTTCCGCAATACCCTGCTGGAGTCGGCTTCAGATTGTTGGCTACTTTTCCCGAACACCATCTTCTCAGCTTCAGCAGTGCCCTATGGGGAGTTCTAACCGGCCCTTGGTGGGGCAAGAGGGGATCTGGGGCCATGAAGCAAAACCAAACCCAAACTTTACAGTGGCCACTGTTTGGGAACATCCCTGGAAGTGGGGGTTCCAGTTAAAACTGAAGGTCATCACTCGCCTGACTGTCCTCCACTTCTGCTCTCAGTTCTGCAATTCATCTGGGCTTGGAGGTGCCGAGAAGGTGCAAGCCATGGCTTCCCTTCCCTCCCGCTGGCCGGCACGGCTATGCCGAACTGTTCCCCGCCCAGCCCCCTCAGCCTAAGCTGTGTGAGAGGACTCAGCAGGCCTCTATCTGCAGCACACGCTGCGCACTGCAGAAGGTAGAGGAGGCAGTCTGTTTTTACAGGACAGCAAATAGACACAAAGCCCTCGGGGAGAAAGCCACAGCCTCAGTTCCCAAACCAGGTCGGCGCAGAAGTGTTGCGCTCTGTATTTACAGTGTCTGTTTGGAGCCAATTTAAACAATTTCAATCAACAGAACCCATATGATAAATTGCATGTTACTCATCCTTATAAAAGAGAGACGAGGCTCGGATTGAATTTGAACTTTGAGTGGGAGGTGGATTTCCAAAGAGTTCCATCGTTTTCTCTTACAGACTCCGAAACTGAAAGCTAGGCAGGGAAAGATTTGCCCATAAGCACATAGCACCTGCACTTTTGGAATAGAATCCAAGTTGGTAACTCCGTTTCAGACACTTTGTCCTGTGGTTCTTGGAATGATTCTGTGAATTTAAGCCTTACCAGCAGGCTGCATTTGAGAAAGTTAAATAACCTTGCCAGGTTTAAACACGGCAAATCGCATCTATTACCATGCTATGTGGTCTTATGCATTAAAAGATATAGAGTACTCACTAATATTTATCATGTAGTTAACATGTGCCCAGTAGTAAGCATATGACCACCTTCCATGTGCATGAAATTGTTCCAATCACATAGTAGGTACTCAGTGATTGTTGGGTATCATTGTCAACAATAACCGTCTTCACAAACACTTATAAAGCGCACAGCATGCATCAAATGCTGACCTAAATACATGTAACACATTTCATTATCCTCTCAGCTCTGCAAAACTGGACTGTTACTGTCTCCCCCATTTTATAGATGAAGATACTAGAGCTCATGCAGGGAAAATAAAGCTTTGCCCAAGTCTAAGAATAGCTGAGTGGCAGAGCTGGAACCCAAGCCCCCGGGTTTCCTGTAAAGGCCATTCTTTATTAAATATTTACAGAGCTCCTTCTAAACACCAAGCGCTATTCCAGGGCCCTGGAGTGTATTACAGTCCCAAAGTGTCTTACATAGTTAAGAGAGTCATCAACAACAAACAAGTCAAACCAACGAAGGCTCTGCTGTGCTAGGAAGTGGTCAGTGAGGAGGAGAACCACACAGGGAGCAGAGGAGACTAAGAGGGTGCCACGTGAGGGGAACGCTGAGTTTGGATCAGGAGAGCCTTGCTGAGAAAGGGATGAGTCAAGAACTAGGCAGCAGAGGAGGCTCGCCAGCCCATATGGGGGGAAATCGTTCCAGGCAGAGGGAGCACGTGCAAAGACCCTAAGGCTCGGATTGTCAGAATCAATTATGCTAATTGGTCCCATACTCCCTCCTCATCCCAAATTTCTAAGCTTTGCAAATATAGCCTAGCACCGTGAAGAACAGCTAAGGCTGAGAAGTAGGTTTTGTACTGCCTCTAAACGACAAATCCAACTGTTAGCCTCCACGTGGAACAGATGAGGCCACTCCTGCTGTGAGACACCGTGCAATTGTCCGCATGACACATTTAGAACGTCGTATTGCCTCATTCCTAAAGAACCTTGCCCCTCACATCTTTTGCTCATGGATAGAGAAAGACAGAGCAGGGCTAAAGCCAAAGCTAGCCTTATTTAAAACCTCTTTGATCCAAGGATTGCAACCATTTAGTGCTTATTGATTTTTCCTTCCTATTTTTAGGAAGGTGGGAGCATCTTAATTAAACATTTTTGAGGGGTGCTAGCTCCCAGGGAGGATGGCCTAAGAGTCTCTGAGACCTGAACCCCATTACTTACTAACAGAAGATTCTAGAAGCCAGGCTAGTAGGCTGGCTTCTTCTTCAGCTCTCAGTCAGCCATGCTGTGGCACTGGAGCCGAGGGCGCTTCTGACCTCTGCATCTCCCTTTTGCCTTGGCTCCTGGTGGTGGTTTGAAAGAAAATGGCCTCCAAGGGGAGTGTCACTATTAGTGGGTGTGGTCCTGTTTAAGAAAGTGTGTCACTGCGGGGGGCAGGCTTTGAGGTCTTTTTCTCAAGCTTCACTCAGCGTGACAGTCAGTCGGTTCCTGCTGCCTGCAAGATGTAGCGCTCTCAGCTCCAGCACCACCTCTGCCTGCACCCTGCCATGCTCCCAGTCATGATGGCAATGAAACTATAAGCGAGCCATCCCAATTAAATGCTTTTTTTAAAAATAAGAGTTGATGTGGTCAGTGCTCATGGTGTCTTTTTACAGCAATAAAAACCTAGGACACCCCTCTATTAGATTTCCTTTCTCTCTCTCTCTCTGTCTCTCTCTCTGTCTCTCTCTCTGTCTCTCTCTCTCTCGCTTGCTCTCTCCCTCCCTCCCTTCCTTTCTTCCTTTTTTTTCTTGTGTGTGTGTGTGTGTGTGTGTAATACCTAAGAGAGGAAGGACTTCTTTTGGTTTACATTTTCAGAAATTTAACCCATGAGTGGATTGACTTCATGTTCTATTACTTTGAGAGAACCAAATGTGGCAGCGGGGCCACGTGAAAAGGGACACTGTTCTTGTGTCAAGGAATGAAAAAGACAGGAAAGGCCGGGCGGTGGTGACACACGCCTTTAATCCCAGCACTCGGGGGCAGAGGCAGGCTGATCACTGTGAGTTCAAGGCCAGCCTCGTCTACAAGAGCTAGTTCCAGGACAGGCACCAAAGCTACAGAGAAACCCTGTCTCAAAAAACAAACAAAACAAAACAAAGATAGAAAAGAGCCAGAGCAAGGTTTATCCCCCAGAACAATTCTTCCGGTGCCCCACTTTTTCTAGTGAGGCCCTATCAACTCAGGTTTGCAACACCTCCCAATGAAACTACCCACTGGGGACAGAACCTTTGATGCCTGAGCCTGTTGGGGTATTTCATAATTAAACAGTATCAGTCTCAGTATCAGATGAGTTGTGAGTTGTTGTGACAATATGTGAAGGAACAATAGTCTGACATGAGGTTTAAGAACAGCCTTTCTGAGCCTATGGGTACATGGCTGCATCACTGTGAACCCACGGAGTGACCACTCTGGACCTCAGCTCACTTCCATGTGCTAGATTGACTGTAGGTGGCAGCTGGTCAAGGCTCCCTACCTCCAATTCTTGGGTTGAAGTGGGAGCCAATGTATTGGACTGCCAGCTAGACGATCTCAGATGTTCTCAGCAGCACAGAAAAGGAGATGAGGATGTAGCTTGCTTGAGCTCTTCTTAGGCTCATGGGTTGGGTGACGTCTCATGAGTGAGTACTTTGTCACAAAAGCTAACACACACACACACAGTGACTACATTTCTTTTTGGTATATTTGCTTTGTCTTTAATTTCTCATTGGTTGTGAAATTATTCTGTGTGAGAGGTCTACTCTTCCTTTTTTTGCTTTTAACAATTAAAATGGCATTGAGACTATACTGTCTTACCTTGTCTAATAAATTCTTTCCAAAACCTTCCAAACCATACATTATTATTCCCATTTTCCAGATGAGAAGTATTCCAACATTACACATTTTATCCCAGATCAAATTTAGTACCTGAAAGAATGTCAAATATTAAGATCGATACTCTGAACCTTGTCCAATCTTTCTGTTCATCTGCCTCATATCTAAAGAGGAATAGATAGTACAAACAGCCTCCGACTTAGGATGATACAATATTTTGACTGTATAAGCATCACGAAAGCACACCCTCCCAGCCACTCCATGTCTCATTGTCACGACAGTACTCAGCAAATGGTAAGAGACTGTCAACACTTTATGGTAACTACAGACTAATGTAAACGTTCTGAGCACTTCTGAGGTAGGCTCGGCTGTTATGCTTGGTAGGATAAATGTAGTAAATAATTTTTTTGCTTAAAATATTTTTCTATTTGTGATGGGTTTATCGCATGTAACACTACTATAAATTCACACACACACAAACACACACACACAACTTCAAAATTTACATATGCCACCAGGGAAAGAAAATATATTTTTCCATATGGAACCCTACAACAAAAGACAGATTGGTAGGAGTGCATTTGAATGTATTCAGTGTAAGTTTTATATACAGGAGAGGCTTCAAGACCTAAGACCCAAAGAAATAGAGTTACTAAGGATTGATGAAGAATGGGGAGGTATTGTTGAACAAGGGGAATGATCTAATGCCAATGACCTGGGAGGGAACTGAAACAGACCTGTTTGTTCACATTCTTCTCCCTTCCCTCTAGGAAAAGGAAGGCACCTCGCACGGGAGGGACTTATAACCTATTCCTAAACAAAAGACACAGGGAAGGACAAGGTGAGAAAACCCATCCAGCTTCTTCTCAATGCCAATGTGTTTTATTCTAAAGCTTGAGTCCTCAATCCCACTAAGCAATGCATATTCACGAGTATACACACATATCCAACATATGAACATATATAGGTATGAGCTCACACGTAAGTGCCCTCATTCACATATGAGCACACAAACATGCACACACATGCTCAAGTTCATGCAGGCACACATGCACTCACAGCCTATGAGTTAGGGACTTAGTAAATGAAGTGCTTTCTACTAAAGCATAGGTGCAAATCTGGATGCTTATAAAGGGAATGGCTAGGAAGAGGGGTCAGAGTGACCAGGAGAACCTGGGAATTCCTGCTGAGCAGCTGAAGTGATTTTCACAGAAAGAGGCTGACCACAATTCTAGCACCCCAGCCCTCTTAGCATGAAGAGCTGGAAGCTGGAGGTGAAACCAGATGGAAAGGATAAGGGAGAGGAAGATGATGAAGGCAGCACAGAGCAGTAGTTGGTGAAGACAGCCAGAGTCCAGAACAAAAGGGAGGAGAGAGTTGATGGAGATTGACACAGTGGTCCTTAGATGAAGTGATCAAAGTCAGGCTAAGAAGGATCTGAAATGTATGTGACCACGGACTTCAGAGAAGAGGATTGTCTCCCTGTTTCCCCATGTCTCAGAATTCCACTTTGCCCACCTGAACAGTGACTGAACTGTAGACTGTGACTTGGCCGTAGACTCAACCGGTTGTAGGTCACCTAGGCATCCTGGTTTATCCCATTTCCAGATTGAGGGAGCCTTGACCTCCGAAGACCACATTAGCTAAGATCGTGATCTTGATGGAAATGGGAATGGATTGCAATTCTCAGTGTAATGAGGAAGATCTGACCTTGTGCCACTCATCCGAGGAGTCTAAGAGTTCACACACAGGTCAGAGCTCTGCAGGGAACACACCACAGATGCCTGCTTGGTGCTAGTCACAGAACAGCATGACGGGATGAGTACCAAGACCACTTTACCCAACATCCTCTATGAAGTTCAACTTTCAGCCAGTTTATTTTGACCCAGACAAAAACCACTCCACTGCATTGATACTGGCCTCCCTCCCCAGACTAGCATCATGCTGGCCTAACATTCTTCTGCCTCCTCCTAGCTAGCCTTCTATGGATTATTTCCTCATTGCCTACCCAGTCCCCCTTCTTCCTTTAGCCTAATCTCTTCCTTGAGGACTCTATGAGGTTAAGGCCTTTCAGGCTGAGAGATGAGCCAATCTGGAGTCTACCTGGCACTGTCAGAGGTCCTGATTGTACCTAGCCAATGAGGGGCGACCACGAGATGTCAACAGATCAGAAGGCATGGGTACTGGGAGGGTATATATGGTTCTCCCCATTGCTAAATAAATAAGCCTACTTATTTATTTAATAAATAAATTATTTGATAATTAATTATAAGTTATTAATAAATACATATCTATTATTGTGAGTTGTGAAATAAATAAAGGTATTTCCTTTACACCTGACTCCTGATGTCTATGTCACTGATGATGCACTGTCTTACCCTCTCCCTCCAAGGAAGCCGTCAAAACCCAACAACATCTGGCACCCAGGGCAGGAACTTCTAGCATAGGTTTTGAACTCACCTGGACTCGTCAGAGTCCCCTTTTGTTTTTACTGTGACTATAATTTTTGGATTTTACCCAGAACAGGTTCTAGTTGTCTGCCTCTCCTCACGCACAGCACTGGACAGTGCCTCCAAGATAGTGTATTTCCGTGAGAAGGCCCCTTGAGGTTGTGTGTTCTCTGTTCCTTTGGCAAGCAAGCATTGGGACCCCCATCCTTTTCTTCTTTTGTGTTGTCTGTCATGTTTGTCTGTTTGTCCAGTTAGGAAGATGCATTTTTTTCTGTTTCAGTTTGCCCGGCACCCCCACTAAACTTAAAACATGATGGTGTGATACAATTTTCCACTCCTGTTGACTCATCTTCTCTCCGACTGGTGCCCACCTGCCATCTCCCTCTACAGAATGGGGAACTTCTCCATCACCTCCACCCCCTCTATATCTGATCTCTCCGTGACATCTGGCAATGAGGAGACAGACAGTTCAGGCCCTGTGAAACATGCTAAGGAAAGCCCAGCCACAGTTGAGACCATGCGTGCTGTGGCCCTGTTGGCTCCATCCCCAGAGCAGAAGCCTACAACTCTGCTCTGGTAAAGCTGTGCTCGAACCAGCTGCCTTTCTTAGCTGGAAATCAGCTTATGAGGATCAAGGAGCAGCTTGAGCAGGAACGAACCTCTTAATTAATAGACCAGTGACACTTGACATGCTCACTGGCATCTATCAGGCACAGATTGACTGTCAAGTCTACTACCAAGAGGTTTCTGATCTGGCCTTCAAAGTTCTTAAGGCATGCACCCTGTGAGAACCTTCAGCTTACTTCCTCAGTCTTAGTTAACAGCCAACAGAACTTTTTACTGATTTTCTCACACATGTCAATGAGGCAATGGAGTGGAGAGTAGACTTGGGTCCCACTAGGGAAATGTTAATCAAACAATTGGTTTGGGAAGGGCTTAATGCCCCCACCTGCAATGTGGTCACGGTGGTTGGCCAGTAAGAGGAGGCTCTGGCAATCCAAAAATCTATTTGACACAGACCGTTTTTCCATACTCTCCAATGCTGGCCATCTTTCTTGGTGGACAAACTGTCACCATATTAACAGAAATGAAGGTGCTCTGCTTCCCTTATTGGAAATTTAGACCTGGGTCTCCTATTAATGGAGTAGGAGACCAATAACATTCAAAACTTACCACCTATCCGGTCCATTGGAAAGACCTTGATGGCAACAAGGGAGTCATTCATCCTATCATTTCTATGGCATAGAGAAACTTCTGGGGGCAGAGACATCCTGGAGGATATGGGTGCTGTCCTAAATACTGATGATAGAGTATTCTTTGATGACTTGTTGTCCTATGAAAGTGTTAAAGATCTTACACCATTACATCTGATGGTGATGCCCGATAAGGCTTTTCCATTGCTAATTAGTTCCACCTCCTTTCTTTTAAATTGGAAATGAAGGCATTGTACTCATTCTCAGAATTACAATAATTATGTGACGTGGTTAATTGGATTAAACCTCTTCTGCCCATGCCCAATCACGAGATGAAACACCTCTTTTCATTGTTGGAGGGCCCCATCTGCCCATCCATCAAGGTTAGGCTTACTACTAAAGGATGTGGCCCTTCTACCTACCTCTAGCCTGAAATACCACAACCCTCAGAAACCCTCGGTAGCAATGATCCTCTGGATACCCAGGGGATTTTTGGAAGCATTATGGCAATTTGGGCCCCTATTATGGATACATCAAGCACATTCTGACCTGTGCAAAGTCACCTCTACATTTCATCAGTCCTTCCAGCTTGGCCTTAAGGCACAAATACTGGCATGGAAAACATATGGACAAGAGCCAGATAAGCTTGTCTTCCCCTTTTCTTTAAAAAATACCCAGTCCTGGGTAGACTCTATCTCATTCCAGGAAATGGTTGGGGGAACTATTGACAATCACTTGCCAAAAACCAAGGTCTTAGCAGGACTCCCTACATTTCCAATAGACACAGCCCCATACCGTCTCTTCCTCCACTCCCATCCCTAATGCCACCCTGGCCTTTTCAGATTTCAACAAAAACAGATATGGTGTTCGTATCCAGGGTCCTGGCTCCAAAGATGCTAGGTATCTGTTCTTCCTTGGTGTATGCCCTTGCCCTTTCTGGGGAGAAAGCTATCAATGTTATTAAAGCCTTTAAGTCGGCCAAGGTAGTTAGGGGAGTACCTTGGGCACTTAAGACTGATAATGACACTTCCTGTGCTTATCAACAATTCAATAAGTTTCTGGGATCCTGGAAGATCTTCCATACCACTGGCATCCCTTGCAATCCAAAGGGGACAAACCATTGTGGAAAGGACCAGCAGAGCCCTTAAGGAGCTATTGGTTAGGACGCTCTCCCCAGAGGCTAGGCGAGAACCTCATCTGGCCTTAACAGAGGTCCTTTTCCCATATGAACTTTCTCGGTTTTGATGGCAAGGGGCTCAGCCTGGCCTACAAGCACTGGGTGTTTCTGTCAAGGAACACACCCCTGTTCATGGTGAGATGGCAAGCTCCAGTGGCAGCTACCAGCCCTGTTGCTAACCTGTTGGCAAGGGTATGCTTGTGCTTTTCCTCAGAATGCCAAGATGCCAATATTGGTCCCAGTAAGAGATGTGTGCTTGGCCACAGATCAGCCTGCTTCCACCAAGGAGGCAATAACCCAGGATGGGTAATGTACTTCCCCCCTTGCTCTCATTGCCTCACCAAACAAACTGATTTACTAAAGGCATAGGTTATGGCCTTTGATTCTTTATTTTTTGAAAAAGTTTGGCATAATATAAAAAGGCTATTTAATCTCTCCTGGATGTTCACAGAGGCATTAATTGGCAGGGTATTGTTGTTAATCCTTATTTTCTCTAAATGTCTCCTGCAGCATATCCGACAGCAGTGGTCAGCAGCTAAGGCAACTCTTCAGGTATTAATGGCTCCTGGGCATCCTTGCAGTCCTTCACACAAGGTTATAAATTATCTGTAATTCAAAAGGCTACCACCTAGTCCTCCTGCCCAGGCAGCTCTCCAGGAATGAATGCTCTTCGAGGGCTGTAAACAATGACAGGTAAGAACTTGTTTGGCAGGACAGGCTAAGACAGGCATAGTCCAGTTGCTGAGCCTTCCCAAGGCAGGGTCAACAAGGCCTGAACAAAGAACTCTGGCTCCTGCTGAGCACCCATGCATTAAATAAAAAGGGTGGATATGCAGGAAGTTAAGGTCTATGAGGTTGAGAGATGAGCCAATCTGGTACTGTCAGATGTTCTGATCATGCCTAGCCAATGAAGGTGACTACATGCTGTCAATGGGTTGGAACACCTGGGTGCTGAAAGGGTATATGAGGTTCTCCCCATGGCTAAATAAATGAGTCTGCTATTTTCCTTTCACCTGACCTCCAGTGTCTATGCTATTGATGCCATGCTTTCTCACCCCCTTCCCCAAGGAAGCCATTAGGACCTAACAACAGAGGACTTCAAGAGAGTTCATCACATGGAGATGCTTCTATATGGGTAAGGGTTCGTGATAAGTTGTAAAGAAACCAAGCACTTTCCCTTCTTGGCTAGCTCTCTCATGAGTGGGAGAGGTATTTGAAACAAAGTGCTTTGATTCTCCAGCCCAGTTTCTTACCCTCAAAAAGGGCATCTTCAGATCTACTTTTCTAGCAACATATCAGACTAGCTGTTAAGTTCCTTCATTGTATCTCTGGGTCTAATTGTGGTACTTATGGAAGAGAATGCCACTTTACAACCTTCTAAGATGCCCATAGTGTTTATTCTTGGGGTAGGCATTCAATAGAAACAAGTCAACAGATGCCTTTACAGTGAAATTTCTTATAGGGGGAGAAATCTGTGGCCCTGTCAGTAAATCCCTTGAGATAGAGGCCCGATCTGCCAGACTTCTTTGACTCCATCATTTGAAAATAGTTGTTCAGTATGAATAGTAGAGATAAAAAGAGGGGTGTCAGGAACAGAAAGAGAGATAAAGAGAGAAAAAGAGAATGAAGCAGAACAAGAAGGAGAAACAGAGCTGACAATGCCCACATCTCTGGGCCACTGTAGCCTTAGGGCCTGCCCTGGTATGTTTGTGTTGAATTCTGCTTTTTAACTAAGATTACACCTAGGAGTCATGCCTTCCTGGCTGGTCAGTTCTAAGCATTAAATTGTATGGCACGTTTTAAACACTCGGCACGTTGTCTAGTCTACAGTGGAAACTTGAAAATGGTGGTAGCTATTTCATCCTTGTCATTCTTCTGTGTAGGAAACTATCCAGTGCAGTGTTCAAGTTCTTTCATCTAGGAAACCAACTTGTCATCCTTCAATTTCAGTTTAAGCCCACTTAGTCTCTCTCTGACCTTAGGCAAGGTGCTTCTCATGTGTTCTTGTTATATGGTATCTAGAGTTAAGAACACAATATTCTCCAAAGACTTTACTATTAGAATTGTCATCCTTATCTATATACTACAAAAACTATTTCTGTCTGGCTACTAGAACCAGAATTTCCTTAACTGCAGGCTTTCTGTTTCACCTTGAATAGAAAGTGCACAGTAGGCCTTCAGTGCACACTGACTCAATAAGAGAAAGAATGCTGTTTTACAGAGTGTGCTCGGGATGCTTAGTGCAAGCTTGCTCTTTCGACTATATCCTTCGTAAGGACAAGTGACAAGTTGAACACTAGGGACATTGGAGAAACTGTATAAATACCCTTTACCTGATTTCTGGGTCACATCTTAGGAGTGAAACAGAGATGTAGCAGGGCATTTCTGAGTCATTCTCCCTTTGCCTTTATAAAATCTCTCTAGCAGTTCCTTGGGGCAAACAGGGAAAGCCATGTGACAATGACAATGCCTCATTTCCCAGAGCAACTGGTCTTCCAATGCTAAGTGATGCTTTTCCTAGGCATCTCTCCAGCAGGTGTTCTGTGAAATTCTCTAGGAGCCTTTGAGGCGACAGTCATGGGGGACCCCTAGGATGATCTCACTCTGTAGGGCAGCTCTGAGATCAGATTCCTTGTCTGCTGGGGACTGGCAGTAATGGCAGCTCAGAGCAGCTGTGGTACCCAAAGGCGGAAGCAAAACCATTCTATCCACAGTGGCTGGATGCCATCAGTGCAGCAGCAAAAGCTGCCTCCATCTCCAGCTGATTTCATCTAATGTGATAACACTCATGATAATAAATATTGTTAAAAATAAAAGTCACTCTGGGGATTGCGAATCACTGGGACAGGTGTTCAGAATACGAAGAGTGCAGTAATTGGGTGACTTATTCATTATTGGAAATGCCTTTTAAAAATCTATTGCATTAAAAAAAACAATACTTCAGCTGCTCTCTGGCCTTCTGAAGTCATTAGCGGGTGTTCTTTATCTGTTTGTTTTCCTCAGTGAAGTGAGCTTTTTAATGTCACATAAGAACTAACTTGACTCTGTGCCAACATCTCCGAGTGAGTGATGAAGTCTTCTGAGGCTCACACATCACTCTGCAAGACAGTTCCTCCTTGTAGAGCTCATTGTCTCTTCAGTCGGAGACAGGGTGGCAGGGAGGGACAGAAGCCCTGCCTATAGCTACTTGATAGCAAATCCCATGCAGTCATGGGTAACACATGGTTTCTTCCAGTTCACATGGTCAGGCCTCCTAAGGACTTTGAGGGACACCTCTATGTCCATCCTCTTACGAATCAATAAAAATTTATTGCAAATTCTGTTGGCTGCTTAAAGTACCGCATTCATTTTTACAGAGGTTTGGAAAAGGGTGTTATGATCATGGTAGTCCCGTACTGAAAACAGGACTAACTGTGTCCCTAAAGGAGCCAAGATCTCCCTCTGTCATGTAGTATCATAGAACTCACTGAGTACTTGATCTTTTGTTTTAAATTATTAACTCTTTATTCTTTGAGCCAATCTTAATGGTTATCAATACCCTCCTGTCTGTCGTGGGTATAACAATGTTCCTTCCTAAATATATAAAATTCATACTGAACAGTGAGTTCTGGGTTGCAAAGGAAGGATTCATTTGTTGCCCCCAGATGTAAGTCCTTGTCCACAGTTAAATAAAATACAAAAAAACAAAACCACATATCAGTGCTATTCAGGTTGGTTTGGAAACATATTTCCTACTGGTTCTTGATTATACATGAGTTACCTGTGATTTTAAAAATATTACATGTATTCACATATGTGTGTGTCTGTGCATGCACGCATGCATGTGTGTATGTATGTGTATGTGTTTGCACACATGCACATATGCGTGCACCATGGTGTGCCTATGGAGGTCAGGGGACAAATTTCAGGAGTCTTTCTTTCCATCATGTGAGTCCCATGGATTTAATGCAGGTCATCAGTCTTTACTGCAAGTACTTTTACTGAGCTATCTGGCTATGCCAAATTATCCACAACTTGAATTTCTTCTTCATTTTTATGTTATTCCTAAGCTAGAGATTAAACTCATGGATTCAAACATGCTAGACAAGTGTTTTTCCATGGAGTTATATCCTTAGCCTATAATATACATCTATTTTGAGACAGTGCCCCCAGGAAGTTGCTCAGTGTGGGCTTGAATTCAGTCTACTACCTAAATTGACCTTGAATTTATGATCTTACTGCCTCTATCTCCTGAGCACCTGAGATTATATAGACCTTTGATACTAGGCCAGACTCCATGATTGAATTTATAAGGCTGTGTTTGTTCCTGGGCCTTGAAGGAATCCTGGCCATGGCATAGCACAAGTGAGAAATAGATAGGTTTGAGCTTTTGCTGCGACCTAGATTTGCTCATCTCCTGCAGCGAGAGCCTATTATGCTCCGGATGAACTTGATCTACTGAGGTAGCCTCTTCCTAATGTTTCCAGAGCATCAAAAGAAAATCTGCATTTGAGGGGGGGACCTTGTTGGTGCTTTACTTCCTTTTTGTCCCTATATAAGACTGTCTGAGGAAGCCTTGACCAAAGATCCATGTTAAAAGTTGTAAGTATAAATCCTTTGGATTGATTTTTTTCTGAAAATACTCCTAGTTGAACTGGAAGGATAAGGTGAGGAGCACAATAATAATATTCTATTGTTATGGAGAGTGCATGGGGCCATCTTATAGCGTCATACTGAGAGCAGGTATCTAGGAAATGCTAAACCCACACAGAAGAACATCTGCATCTCATTGTACTCTTGAGACCAGGCAATAGGGTGAGGAAGGCTAAAGCAAGAAGTGGCCAGAGGCTCTGTCTCTTGTACTTCATGGTAGTGGCTCTAAGTCTACAAATGTGTCACAGTAAGCCACCCTCATCATGACCAGATACTTGCTGTGAATTTCAATTGAGGAACCTTGAGGCGTGGATCACTTTTTCTCATACACTGAATGTCCCTTCCTCTTAGCACTGGCTCAGCCTCCAAAGTGCAAGTGCAATGTTTCAGTACAGATGTGCTCTCTTGTGCGCTTATTTTCTGACATGTGTGGGGACTGTAATTCAGGAGATTTCTGTGTGGTTGCTTAAGTATGACAGACTAGAAGAACCATGAAGGCAAGGACCATGTGTTGTCCCTGATCCATCCTCTGTTTAGTGTGATACCTGTGTCTTCCTTAAACACTTGAAAAGGAAGGTGTGGGCAGCACTGCCCCTTTTGGTTGTGCTTGAAGCCAAAACTACTATGTAATATCAAAAAGTATGAACATTTTTGATCTATAAGGAAAACTGTTTTATTCCTGTATTTATCCCGGAGTCTGTGAACATTGCATTAAACGGAAATGACTCCTTTACTGATATTATAGTGGCAGGGAGTGTCTAGTGTCTGGAAGATGGCAAATCAGTCCTTCATACTGTTCTCTGCCGCATTTCTGCCCTTCTTATCCTCTTCAATACCCCTCCCTGGAAGATGGGGAGGGAATCTAGAAACACTGAGTCCTCTCTCATGTTTCCTGAGCTTCTTGAAAGTTCCCTCCAGCAGATTCTGTAGACACAGTAGAGTGTCTCACCACATACAGACTTGCTACAAGGCTTGGAGCTCCTGACTGGCTGCTGAATAGTGTCTCAAATATACCAAAAGGGTAAATTAAATGCATTAATCTCCGGGAGAGTCACAATTGAGGCATTCAGGGCTGCACAGAAGTTTCCAACAATCGGCCTCATTTGCTTCAATAACAAATAAAGAAAAAAGTGGAGGGGAGCTTGGGTGGGGATGGGCGGCTGCTTCCTGCTCTCCTTCTTCAGACAGTAATCAAAATGAAGCTCTGCATTGAGAATGTTCAGTTCATTTCATTCTGTACTTGAAAGCAAACACATTTGGCTCTTTCTCCTGTAATAAGGCAAATCCTTTCTCTCTTTTCATTTAAGAATATAAAGATGATGCCAGTGACACCGAGACCCTGAAAGCTTCATTTCAGCTTCCTCTCAGCATAAAAAGGCAAATTTATTCTGGTTGAGATAGTTTTGTTCTGGGTACATGTTGTTTATTCCCTTAGACCCGCAGAAGCTCTCTCCAGCTATATGAATCCGGTAATGTTTTTATTTCCATTCTGCAATCATTACATTTTTAGTTGCAGGCTTGGAAAAACTTCTGCCCACCCAGGTCATGCTCTAAGATTGAGCAGACATTTTGGAAGAACTGAGAGAGAGTTTAGTACAAACATGCGTGATTGGGGCTCATTTGCAGGAGTTTAGCTGGGGTGTTGAAATCCAGGAAAGAACCCCAAATTAGCAGTTAGAAGATAGGGCCTCAAACCTCAGGCAAATTTGACAGTCAGTTAATGCAAATAACAGCAGGCAGTGAGTGCACCCCACAGGCATTTTCCTCAAGAGCCACAAGACAATCCAATCGGTTGGTACATTGACAAATTTTACTGCGCGTTTGATGAAAATCTTGTGGAGGCCCAGTAGACTGTCTTAGGACACAACCAAGATGCAAAGGAGCCAAGGCTTGGTCTCAGGCCAACTGATTTGGAAACTTACATTCTGAATAGCTAGTCTGTTCTACCTCTGGGCCTGAATTACCCTCTTAGGTACTGGGCTTTCTTTTTGATAATATCTAATAAAGCCTCTCACCCAGGAGGTTGGTAGAATCATTTCAGAAAATACAAATAGATTAAAAATTATGAAAATATTAGAAAGGCAAGGCATTGTTCTTATCATTATTGTAGATATTGGCAAACATTCTCTGCCAGACACTTTCTTAGAACTTCTTTTTAAATTGCATTTATTTATCTTGTGGAGTGAGGGGCATGTCTGTTCACAAGACATGCATGGAGGTCAGAGGAAGACGTGCTGGAGTCTATTCTCTCCTTATACTATATGTGGATAGAAGGGATCTAACTCAGGTCACCAGGCTTGGTGGCAAGTTTCTTTACCTGTAGAGCCATATCTAATGGTTCTTGAACTGTTGTCTCAAGACTATGGACAGAACACAGTCCTGTAGGTATATGAGGATGCTTTCCCTAAGAGTGGTTTATATGAGACATCCGTATCTGTGTAAAGATAATTCTCAGGATGGAATCAGAACTAGGATGCTGGGTTAGGAGAAAGGACACACGATAAGGGATGGGTGGAAAATTTCTCAGTGGAGACAGATTGAGGGAACTAAGTTGGGATTGTATGACTTTCTTTAGACCCCAGAGAGTCAGAAACAAAGAAGACAGACAATTGACCTACCAAAGACCCTTGAGTTACCGCTCTAGGCTCCTTCTGATAGTCCCTCGATCCTCAGGATTACTATATAGGTCATAGGATTCTATTGTAATCACCCGTGACTCTGCATGTCTGCTCCCTTTCACACCATTCAAGAGAGCTTCACTACAGGCCTGAGGTATAGTTCAGTGGCACTATGTCCCTAAGGGAAGTCCTCGGCCCATGACCAGTGCTTCCTCAGTCCTATGGTGAGACAAATGGTGACGCTGTCTGTATCTCCCTGGAATCCTCAAGCAGACTGAGTCCAATTGCAGCACTGATAACCTCTTGCTGAGTCTGTCTTCTCTGGGTCCCTATTTCATTGTTTTCTGAGGGTTTAGCCCATAGTTATTTGTCTTTGTTGTTTTGGGTCTGAGGTGAAGTAGAATATCATGTTGGCCAGCATGCGGTGGTGTTGGAACAAGCTGCTTGCCTCACAGAAACTACAAAGCATAAAGAGAGGAAGGAGCAGAAAACAAAATGTCCTTGACAAGGGCACATCCCAATGACCTAACTTCCATCTAGGAACCACCCCTATGGTTTCCAACACTTCACCCTAGCCCATTAAGCTCTGAGATCATCAGGGAATTAATGCATTCATGAGGTCAAAGACTCCATGATCCAGTTATTTTCCGGAGGCTCTGTCTTTGAACATTGTTATACCAGAGATCAAATCTTTAGCACATGAGATTTGGATCACATTTAAGATTTCAACCATAACAAAGATTTAGTAAGTAAGAAGTCCTACACTTGGAATTCAGTAGCTGAAAGAAGTGTAATGACTTACTACCCAAACCAGTAGTGGAGGCAATAGAATAGATTCCTGGAGCAGGTTCAAAACCTTTGCTTCTTTCCACTGGCAGCTAAAAAAAAAAAAAAAAAAAAAAAAAAAAAAAAAAAAAAAAAAAAAAAAAAAAAAAAAAAAAAAAAAAAAAAAAAAAAAAAAAAAAAAAAAAAAAAAAAACCTCAAGTGCCTCCTGAAGAAGTCATGTAGCATCTTAGTTCTAGAGAACTCAAGTTGTGTGATCATGATGTACTTCCCCTATTGAACTGTTCGGTCCCATGCAACCTTGATCATATAGTGATGAGAGCTCTTCCACCAGGCGATGCCTCAGAAAACATACTCTTATTTTTTCAACACAGGGTTTCTTTGTGTAACAACCCTGGCTGACCTAGAACTCACTCTGTAGACCAAGCTAGCCTCAAACTCACAGAGATCTGCCTGCCTCTGCCTCCCAAGTGCTGGGATTAAAGGCATGAGCCACCACTGTCAGGCTGAAAACATACTCTCAATAATATGGTTTTTAGAAGTACCAAAATGAGGCTTCAACATTTGCATCCTAATGTTATGCAGCTGGCTACTAAGGTTTATTAATATTAGCAGTTATGTAGCTGTTCCTTTTAATCTCATCCTTGTTTTATTGAAATGATCTTTTCCCAAATGAGAGAGATAGAGGGGAAGTGTGTTTCCGAAAGGGATGGCTCATGGATCATAAACGTGAAATCCTTCCAAGGCTTTCCTTCTCACTAATCCTGATGCTCTGAAGAGGAGCTGCAGTACTCAGATTTTAATTCAGTTCATTAATAAATGAATTATGCAATTAGTTGATATACAATTAACTGGATTCACAACGCATGTAGAGCTAACTGGGTCAGCTTGCATTTGTATGACTGTAATGTGCCCAGATGAATACGCCATCAAAGGACATGCAGTGCAATGGCGAATCCCATTTGTCTGAGGCCGAGAATTATGCCTGCCAGCTGCTGAAAGTTCTGTAGCTGAAGCCTCGGTCTGAGTTGGCAGGAGAAACAAAAGCAGTACAATACAGGACCCCGCGTGGCACTGTCTCCATTATGATGCCATTGTTCTCCCCAGATGAGCTTGGACAGAGATCAATAAATCCAGAATCCTCCTGGGCAGAAAGGATGAGCAATTGGATTTGGATTGGGATCTATCAATCAATCCCTAACCGAAAGAGGTTCTGGCGGCACAAAATGAAAATCTCTTGGTGTAACATAGCCCTTCTCTGGGACCTGTGATTTTGACTGACCCAGATACAAAGTCAATCACGATACTCAATCCTGTGATATCCGATTCCAACTGGAAAATGTAAGCCAATAAAATATTCAGCTGTGGTTTGTGAGTGTGACCAATCAATCCATGTCCAGGAATTTGTCTTATAGTTAAGGCTTTGATGATCGAGTTAAGGCTATTCTCAGATGCTTACTGCCTGTCTGTGTCCAAACTGGAGAGAGGGAGGAAGGAGGGAGAGGGAGTTTTTGAGATTTTTGCTGATTGAGAGAAAGGAAGACTTACAGGAATCTATAAATTACTTAATTTTGTTTTAGGATGATTCTAATTATTTTAGAGACTCTGTACTTAAATAATCTCTGCATGTGATTCATGGAGACATGTCTGCAAAGCTCTCTGTATTCCATGTTTGCAAGAAAAATTATTGTGAGGAAGCCAGAAACTGAATTCTTCTTGTTTCAGTGGTCCTATGACATAAGTCATTGTTGATTGCAGCATATTGATATCAGCTTTATCAACACCATCACCAGATATAGAACTGAGCCTTGGATTGGGTTTCATTGACTTGCTGTGTAAACGGACCTTCTCTAATTTGCTTCTATTTTGATACATCAGAAAGGTCAATTTGAATTTGGGTTTAGAGTACAATGGTCTTGGCGTTTTGCAATTTGTAATATCAGTTACTTAGTAATAGTGTATCATTGAGAAATCCACTTAATCTTTCTCAGCTTTACTTTCTTTAATTGTAAATAAGACTTATTTTGGGTACTCCTTGTATGAATTTTGGCAAATATATATCACACATCACAAACTCAGTCAAAGCATAGAGTAGCCCATTCACTTTGAGCCACTTTACTGTGCTTGGAAACTAACAGGGCACATAATGGTTGAGAAAGAGAGTGGCCATAAGGTCCTGTTGCTGAAGACAACACACATCTAATGAAGCACAGAGAATTCAAGCTGATGCCTGACTAGACAATCTACCCCTACTGACTAGTGTTCGTGGTACTAGAAGGTCCTCTGCAACCTGCGTGAGGAGGAAGGTAATCATCAATATTTCCCAGCTACAATTCCTGTGACTTACATCAGTAACTGCTTGAAAGTGGTCCAAATGTTATGAGAATAACCATCCACTTTCTGATTGGATTTGAGGTCCACCGCATAAAATGGAACCCATTCCTGACCCTGCTAAAGTGACCAAGAATTTGAGACAAGATAGGTCATGGGCCCAGGGGAAAACCTACTACTATTTTTCTGATAAAGGAACATAGCAACAAAATGATTCTTAATGACACAAATTATATGCACTGATCAGGACCTTGTCCAGCCCTCATCAGAGGAGCCTCTTCTTGTGGTAGATGAAAACGAACACAGATCCCCACAACTGGGCCATACGTAGAGTGAGAGACTTCAGAACACTCAGTCATAAATAAGATGTCTTCATCAAATCCTCCTCCTTAAGACAGGACAGAAATATTTTAAGAGCCAGCGATGATGAATGACTTCAAGGAACCAGTGTCTTCCAGACACAAAAGGACCAGTGAACATAAGAATTCACAGAGACTTGGCAGCACACACAAGGCTATGCATGTTTAAGTCCAGACAGCATCCTATCACTGAGAGGGGGAAGTGAGCAGAGGATCCCACCCCGGCCAAGAAGCTATTTGTTCTTTTTTCTTTTTTTGTTGAATATGCTTTATTTTTCTATTTTATAATTTTTGCTTTTTGTCAAAAATCAGGTTTTGTAGGTGTGTGGATTGATATTCAGGTCTTTGATTCCGTTCCTTTGGTCCTCCTGTCTGTTTTTATGCCAATACCAGGCTGTTTTCAGTACTGTAGCTCTGTAGTAAAGTTTGAAGTCAGGGATGGTGATACCTCCAGAAGTTTCTTTATTGTACAGGATTGCTTTGGCTATCCTGGGATTTTTGTTTTTCCATATGAGGTTGAGTATTTTCATGTCTGTGAAGAATTTTACTGGGATTTTGATGGGCATTGCATTGCATCTGTAGATTTCTTTTGATAAGATTGCCATTTTTTACTATGTTAATTCTACCTACCCAAGAGTATGGGAGATATACCCATTTTCTGGTGTCTGTTTCAGTTTCTTTCTTCAAAGACTAAAAGTTCTTGTCACACTGGTCTTTCACTTGTTTGATTAGAGTTACCCCAAGATGTTTTATGTTATTTGTGGTTATTGTAAAGAGTGATACTTCTCTAATTTCTTTGTCAGCCAGTTTATCATCTGTATATAGGAAGGCTACTGATTTTTTTTGAGTTAATCTTATGTCCTGCTACATTACTGAAGGTGTTTATCAGTTGTAGGAGTACCCTGATAGAACCTAGGCAACAAAGAGGACCTTAAGAGAGACAGTCATGGATCAACATAGAAAGGAGAAAAAGACAAGATCTAATGAGTAAATTGGGAGTGTAGGGTCATGGAAAAGGTTAGAAGGGGAGAAAGGAGGAAAGGAGGGGAACAGAGAAAAGTTTATAGTGCAATAAAAACAATAAAAACAAGAACAGGACAGACTTAGTGCTCATGAGTAGTTAGTTGGTAAACACAAAATTAACTCAATAGTATTTTTGTAGACTTTTTTGTCTCATTTTGTTGGGGATTTTTTTGTATTATTGGTCTTTTGTTTATTTTGATTTTTATTTTTGTGCATGTTTTTGTGTCTTTCTTGTGGGCTTTTGTTGTTTTGTTTTTGTCTTTGTTTATAAGTGAGAGAGGAAAAGAACATGCAGTTGTACAGGTGGGGAGGTAAGAGGGAGAGAATCTCAGGGGAGTAAGAGTAGAGGAAAACATGATTAAAAAACATTGAATGAATGTTTTCAATTAAAAGTTTAAAAAATAACAAGAGTGATATTATAACACTAGTCACAAAAGCCAAATATGAAGCTGGTATATATGTTCATCAATGGGTGACTGAATACAGAAACAGTAGTGTAGATACAGACAATGGAACCATAGGGAACAAATTCATCTTTATTGAAGGGAAATGGATGGAAATAGAAAGACCGTCAGACTGAACACTGTAAGCTAGCCTCAGAAGACAAGTTCCATATGTTGTCTAAGGGGATTATAACTTAAGAAACAAAAGATGTGAAAGTAGAAGGGAAAATGGGGCTGAGGGAGAACAGTAGAAGTGTGGAGGGTGTAAGAGTATAATGGGGATTAACATAATCAAACTACATTAGAAGCACGTGTGAACATGTAACCCATCATTTTATACAAATAGTATACACCCATAATTTTTTTAAAGAAAGAGAGGTGGCTGTGGTATCTTCATTGGGCGGTGCTCACCTGGGAGTAAATTTCTCAAAATGTATAGAACTATACACAAGTTTTACAAATAAGGTCATTTTACTGTGTGTAAATCATATTCCAATACAATTGATTTGAACAGAAACACTAAAGACATTTGGGGAATAAAGGAAATCATTAGCTCTCTTGAGAGGCAAATGGCATGTGTGCAAGCCCAAATATGGAAGAAGAAAGAAGAGAATTACAGCTTTGGACAGAGCATGGGGACCCAGGAAAGCGGTCATTGGATGGATCTGCCTCTGTGACTGACAGACAGTGTTTATAAGCCATAGTGATTGTAAGATACAATGTTTCCTGTCACAAGCACATGAAGGCTGCTCTAGCTCTTTGTGAGGCCGTGGGTCCCTGCTGGTAGAAAGGCAATGGGAATCTCTGCAGAAGATGAGCAATGTCAGACACCAAACCTTCCTCCTGGTCCAGGGCGTTATCCTGTAGTCATCTCAGGGGAACAGTGAGAGAAGTGACTGGCAGACTCCTGCATTGCAGTCTCCTGGAGCTCAGGGAATTTGCTTAGAGATGAAAATGCTCATATACACAAACACAGCCACCGATTTAACCCCAAGTGTCATATGTAAAGAAGTGAGCAAATTGCTGAAATGAGTTGAAATGCAACCCCAGGACTTCTTCCCACAAGCGGTTAGTCTCTGACCTGGGTTGATGATCAGATCCAATTAGCAGGTGCTACCTTAGAATTATAGCGCTGAAAGGGCACCTTAGAGATCGTCCGGCCCAGAAAATCTCACATTTTTTTTTTAGCTATCACATATTTTCTTCAAGCCAATCCTTATGCAAAAATGTAAACCAATTAAATGGATAAATGCATAGGTGAGCTAGCAAAGGCAGAGGTGAGGATTCTGGGGTCCCACCCACTGGTATCTTGCAATGGCCTCTGGGGAGAAAATGGCTCAACAAGCTAGTGTGTGTGTGTGTGTGTGTGTGTGTGTGTGTGTGTGTGTGTGTGTGTGTGTGTGTGTGTTCTGTTGCCTTCATTTTATTGATTGGGAAGCCAGGGTTCTGAGAAATCCTGGCTTCAAACATAGGCAGTGGCAAAAGCTCTAGAGAGCTCCTGTGAACCAATACAAAAAGTTCTTCTCCCATTACATTACATATTCAACCAATAGTACAGAAGCTTATCAATCTGGGTCAAAAAATTTGTTCCATTCTGAGTCACTCCATTGAAATTCCTGAGAACTCCATGGTGAAGTCAGACAGCCTTGCATTGCTTAGCAACCACAGGGGACTATTCACTAAGACTTCCTTCCTGTTCTGTGAATGAGAGAATCCCCCAGTGCCCAAGACAGAGAGGGAAAATGGCTTTGCAGCCCAGGAAACAGGGGAGGGAGGACAGCAGGACAACATGAAAGAAATGATGTCTGGTGTTCCAGAAACTTCTCCAAGTCTATCTACCTCCCACACTCCAAAGAAACCACTAATGCCTGGAATCCAAGGTCTTTTAAGTAGGGGGAAAGCCACAATTACATTTTCTTCTTGTCTCAAAGAGTTTATTCAACAGGTTATCCAAGATCAGGCTCTCGGGCCAGAATGAGAAGTAGCCACACAATGCCTCCTCAAGTTGGTGAATCCTGAGGCATGCGACCTATGTAGGGAATGCAATGATTCTGTCACCTCACAGCAGGGCTTCACATCACCCACGGACCTCTAATATCTCACTCTTTGCTCTCTGAGCTGTGGTGTCTAGCAGGGAGACAGATTGCTTTCCCTTCAGGATCAGTCCAACAGATATAGGGAGAAGCTATCTAGATTATCAAAGCTCCAAACCTTGCTCCTGCCACATTTTATTCCATGTTCAACTTTAAGGTAAATTCCAGGGACTTGGAAGGAGGGATGGATTGATCAATCTAAATGAATGTCACGTGTAACTGGAATATTATTTTATGGAGTAGTTTTGGATGCACCTTTGAGGCCTGGAAGGACTGTACTACTTGGAATATGCCTTTGCGCTTTGCCCTTTGCCCTTAGTGCTGGTGACATGGAGCCCTAATCTCTATCTCTAACCCCTGCTGGGTGCTGAAACTGTGTCTGTTTGTGGTCCACATCACATCCTGCTATACAAACAAGCGAAGCAGACCCACGGTGGCCCTAGGAAGAACCGAATAAACCTTCTTACAGTACCATCCCTGAAATTTTGCCAGGCATGATTGCAAAAGCCTCATCCCAGTTAAGCCTGCTGACTCTTAGGCTCTCCAAGGAAGGTTCAGGGAATATCAGGGGGTCTTTCACCTGAGTATCTAGCTACCCTTACCAACCAACTGCATGCAGTTTTGTCCTGATCGATGGACTAGAGGATAAAGGTAGGAAAGGCAAGGGGAGGGGCCGCCAGCTATGCAGCTGTGGGAAAAGCCATCCTCTATTCTGGGTTCAGTCTACCAGTGTGGGTGCCTTAAGGTCATCTGTGCTTCTGTTCGTAACCCCTCCCCCATGTTCTGTAAGGAAGGAAGCCTAATAAACTCACTTGTTGCCCTGCATGAACTTGGGTGGAATTGTACCTCAGTTTATCCCTGGGACCTTAGAAAGAGGGACGGGTATTGTTTATGTCTTCCTCAGAGAAGGAATTTCAGCAGTACTTCCCAAAGACAAGAAAAAATGGCACTCGCTGAGGGGCAAGTTCTCGCACTTGTTTTAAAATCCCTAGTTTCCTAGCTTTCCTAGACCCTAGCCTAATGAGAGTAGGGAAAGTGAACTTGTCACGTTCTGAGAAGTATGACTAGGTGCAGGAGGCCTGATGCCCCCAAGGTCTTCACAGTTAATGAAACTGCTGATCGTAGCAACGTTGGAAACGGAACTCGAGCTCTCTAGACACTCATTGTCCAAAGCAATAGCTAAAGGTACATGTTGCTTATGGCCACGATATGGGACCGCATGGTTAGAGGACATCTCTGTCATTGCAGGGAGTTGGGTTGACAACTGTGCTCTGGGCCTTTGGTCAGTTCCCCTCTCATCTGTCAACCACCCCGTGACTGGCTAGCATGAAGGTGCCTGTGTGTTGGCTGCCCTGTCAAGTGCCCAAACTATGACGTCTAACTGGGGAGGTGAAGAAGGTTTCAAACAGCCGTAATGATCTACCTGCCTCTCAATGGTGAGCAGATGCGTAGGACAGGGAAGGTCTGGGAGATGGAGGGCATTCGAGGGAGGAGGAACCCAGCTACTCCCTGATAGTTACTTATCTGAATTGTGCCTCTGATCAGCTCTGGGTACTTCTGCTGTCTTTTGTTTCTCGGCTCAGCTGTGTGTGAGCCTGTTTCTGGACTTGAGGGATGAGGGTAAGATGTACCTCACAAGGTTACTTAAGTGCAAATAAAGAACAATCTAAGGAGAAATGGATGTGCCGCCATGTGTGACACATACTAGGAGCTCAGTGGCTACTAATTCTTTTTGGCTTTGCTTGTTTGCTTGCTTTTTAACTCAATCAGAATGGGCTGTAGTAGCTCTCAGGTTCCCTGCCCAGGCCCGAGCTGCAGAGAGCCATTCCTGTGGTGGTCCCATGTTCTGCCTGTGTGCTGGACTGGAAAGCCACTGTAATTGCAGCTATTTCCAGCCCGCAGTGAAGCCTTCTTTTCTTTTCCTTGCTTTGTTTGCAGCAGGTGGTTCTCATTATTGTTCAGCGAGGTGGTGGCAAGGGACACACTGGCGTGCGCCATGTGCTTCCTGAGCCACGTGTTTCGTGCCTGCAGCACACAGGCAAATGCCACCAGGGCCCGGATCCAGGGCCGTCTCTGGCTAATCTCCAGTTTTCTGGATGCAGTCTCATGGCAGGGGAAGGGAAGGACTTTGGATTGTGGCTAGTTTGGAAACCCGGCTCTGCTGCAGCAGCCCCACTTTTGACAAGCTGGCCATAGTCGTTGCAATTCTGCATTTCATCTGCCGTCTCCCTGAAGTGGTGTCTTAGTCCATCTTTGTACTGCTGTGAGAAATAAAGCCACAGATTGAATAATTTATTAATGAATAAGTAGTATTTTGGTTCACAGTTCTGGAGCCTAGAATCTAGAAATCTAGATTCAAGGTTCTGCTCCTGACAGCCAGGATCACCTTGCTGTGTCATTCCATGGAGCGAAGCAGAAAGACAAGAGGGCGACAGAGGGGACACCTTTGATATGGACCCCACTCTGGTGATGACAGTGTTAAGTCCTTTCATGTGGGCAGAATTCAGGACCTCTGTTAGCCCTTGTTTTTCTACTCCATCTCCCAGAGGCCCGAGTCTCCAACACAGGTTTGTTTGTTTTTTTGTTTTTGTTTATTGGTATTTTAAGACAGAATTTTTCTGTGTAGCCTTGGCTGTCCTGGAACTTACTCTGTAGACCAGACTGGTTGCGAACTCAGAGATTCACCTGCTTCTGCCTCCCAAGCGCTGGGATTAAAGGTGTGTGCTAACATCACCAGGCGGGCTAATATTCTTTCACTGTTGAATTTGCTGTGTAGAGCAGGACAGTACCACCCAGCAAACACCAAGGATGGCCCAGTCGTCACAGCCAGTGCCTTGTCTTTCCTCCTGAAGAGAAGCATTCAAAACTTCTACAGTGGCCTGGTGGTAGAATGTTTGGCTAACTTAAGCCAAGGCCCTGGGTTCTAACCCCACTCAGCACGGGGGGAAAAAAACCAAAGTCAAACATGTTTCCTGCATAGACAGGCAGCTCTCCAGAGAGTAGCATGCTCAGTCAATGTCCCAGTGTCACACCTTCTCATCTACCACATTATCTCCATTGGCTGCCACCTCAGCCAGTGAGAAAGGCTTGACTGTTCCCATGTGGAGGAGAGGAAAAAAGGCAACTCACAGACATGGGCCACAGGTGAGTTACCAACATGCCCCCCCATCCAAAAATGCAGTTCACACAGGTGAGCCACAGTTGGGCCACCAGCCCACCCATCCAAAGGCTACATCATCAGTATGACAGAGTTGGAGTGCTATTTCCTACCACCTGTTTCTAACATTTTCCACTCATTCCCTTCCCTGCCCAGCCTCAGTGGCTTTTAAGGGACAGGATGAGGTGTTTGAGCATCCCTGCTGTAGGTGTAGTTGTGCCCTGCACACTGATGTCTCTCTCTCTCTCTCTCTCTCTCTCTCTCTCTCTCACACACACACACACACACACACACACACACACACACACACACACACCTGGAGATACAGACAGAAGCACCATGGGGAACGTCTAGGCAGGGCCACATAACCACTAGCAGAATAGCTATGGAGTCACCTGCCAGAGGAGCAGCACCGGGGAACAGCCTGGAGAACCTGATTGACAAACTGACTTCAGAGGAGTACAAGGGCTATAGAGGAATCTGTAGCTTTGAAAGAAAAGTCTGGGCTTTCTTGCTGCTTGGCCCCTGAGTCATCCTGCTTGCCCTAGTTTGAAGCCAGTTGTTTCTCTTAGTCCCGGCCTCACTCTGTCATCCAGAGCAAACTTTCAGCTACCTTCTGCTGATTCACCCGTCCCTCCTGAATCAGCAGAACTGGAGAAAATATACTCCCCAGAGAGTCCTGCCTCCAGCTCTGCTCCTGGAGGTGGCTGGTGACGTGCTGTGCCCGATATTTAAAGCACAGGTTCTGAAACTCCACTCTCAAATTCTATATATAGTGCCTTTTGTCCAATTTTTACCATGTAAATGCGTATCTTACACAACACATCCCTTACACTTGGAGCAATGATCTGGGCTATTAGTTGGGGAGTAATGGACTCCAAATATAACTTCTGTATGGATCAGAACATAAGGCTAATCTTCACAAGTCAAAAGTTTAGTGCAAGTGGCAGTTTGCACTGTGCAGTGGAAAAGAAGCAGTGTGTTGTATTTGCTAGTAATTGCTTTTGTGACCTGTTTCTGGCAAGGGACAGCCTATACAGTGCCACTGGAGGGGATCTATTACATTCATATAATGCTTCATTTTTTACTTTATAGATACGAATATATGAATATGAACACATTTTACATAGACAGACCTACTTGTTCCTACAATAACATTGAAACATAAAATAGCGACTTTTATAATTCCCATTTCCCAGATAAGGAAATAGAGACCTAAACAGTATTTGTTTAGCTGGTTCACTGTGATGTCAACATTCATTCATTTCTTTGTTCACAGAAGACTATCTTCTGAGTCCCTACAAGGTACCAACTGGAATATTAGTGTTTGGGAAACAATGGTTCAAACACACACACATTGCTTCCTACAATATTGGACAGACAGACAATTGACACATGATATCAGTAAGTGGGGTTTAAGTTAAAAGGTGAGGGGAGATATTCGGAGACCAGGGAGTAGTGGTATCTGTAGTCTCCTGGAAAGTAACTTAAGACGGGGGTCTTGGAAAGGACACGTTTCTAGTCTGCATCCCTCCTCCAACTGCAGCCACGTTCAGGACCACTGTCTATGAAGATGAATGGATGATACATCAGAAGCTGAGAATTCTTTGGCTTGCCCCAGCCAGCAGTAGAGGTCACCTTGCCCAAGGCTGGCTTCGGAACAGCACAAGAACAGAGAGGCCAGAGTGGAGCCTGAGAGTCACCGGTCCTCATCGGGGATCTGATCCCAGGAAACCAGAGGATGCGCATGCTGTTGGGAGCAAACCAATGAGAAGCATGCTGGCAGCAGTGAGGGTGAGGGTTTAATTAATGACAGGGACAGACACAGCAGGGTGAATTGTTCTACTAGGAGTACAGCTGGATGGGTGGTGTGTGGTCTCTCTCCTCCTCAGCCTGGCTCCGATTCCTCTAGCGAAGGGAATCTGCGCATCTCTTTTCTCCGTGCACTTCCAGCTCCGTAGTGCTGGTTCATGTTTCTTTTAACAGACAACTGCACAGACTTCACAGCCTTTCTTGGTGCCCTTTGGTCTCTTCAGTCCCCACTGTGGCTCAACCCCTCTTCATTTTGTTGTCTTCTGCCCAATTCCCCCACCCATTCCCTTCTTTCCTGCTTCCTTTCCCTGCACTGTGGCCAGGCCCACAGTCTGTCACCCATTTATCAATGCATTGGAACGGTAGCTCAAGTATTGATCTGTGTTTGTTGGGTTTTTTTTCCTGTAAACTCAGGCTGTAAAGGTTTCATTAGCCTGCCTCACAGTCATTACATCAAGTAATAGGAAGCATCCATCTTCTTCAGGCTTCACGCCTGCACCCAATGGAGATCGGTCCGGAGAGCGTTAATCAAGCTATGAAAATCATTGGCAGCTCATTCCTTTATGATGAAAAAGCTGGTTTGCAGCCTCACTGGGTAGCAGAAGCCTGACACCTCAGATACCTACAGCAATTATGGACTGTGTGGTTCCCTGCTTAGGAAGACTATTCTTTGCCTAATGCCTGTATGCAAATCACATTCTTTGCTTTAATGTGATTCTCTGACTTATGTGTAGTAAGGGGGGAAAAACATGGTTAAGGCTGGGCTCTCAGGCAAAGCAGTGGGCAAAAGGGAGAGTTGTCAGTTACTTTCACCAATGCTTGCCAAGGCAAGACCTGTGCCCTGGTGTCAAAAATCTCGCCAATGCATTGTGATGTAGGAAAATTGGAATATCACTGTTTTACTCACCGTCTGCACCCAAAGTCCTTCCCATTCACCCTTCCTTTTAGACATAACACAGACAGCTGCTTAGGAAGGGTAACAAAGTGACCAGCAGTATGCAACCCTTTTATACACACTGGTGCACAGGGAATAGAATGGGTCCCCGAGGAAAGGGATTTGGAACAAGCACGGTGGAGATTAGAAGAGGGAAGATGAAAAAGTACATCCAGGCCTCCAGTGCTGCAGAGATGGGAGGGGCCATAGAGGGAGCTGCAGATGGTCCTAGGCCTCTGGTCTCAGCACATGGTCCCTGGTCAGCAGCCTAAGACTAACAGAACAGTCTCTGAGAAAGAAAATTGCAAGAAACCAAGTTCTTGGGCTCTCTTGAAGACTTTCTGAGTCAGAGAGGCTGAGATGAGATCCATCCTCTTGTTCTAAGAGGGGATATTGGTCCATTACCCTGGACAGCAAAGGAATCATGAGGTAGCACCAAGTGGGAAGAAGACGAAAGTCTACAAGAATGAACAGGGAAGTGGAGAACAAAGCACACTAGGACTTGTGCCCTAAACACTAGCACGCAGGTGACCAATGGTTTGCGTGTCCCAAGGAGGGAATGTATTAGTTCCAACAGCAGCAGCAGCAGCAGGGATGTATTATGTCATGGCAACAGTCAGACATTAGGGCAGAAAAATCATAGGCATGACTTTTGATGGAGACATGAGCTATGTGTTTGCCCTGCATCACTAGATCTCTGTTTCCGACTTCGCATCTGTTAAAGCAAAATGAGAATGATTAGGTCTGCTCGAGACTATCTGTGAGTTAGAGCTGGCCCTCCATATCCATTGATTCTGCACCCATGCTCCCCATCTATGATAGATGGGGAATATCTGAAGAAAAAATAGTAACTATACCGAACAAGGGCAGACTTTTACAAGTCATCATTCCCTAAACTGTACTGTCAACAAGGACTGACGTACCATTTGCAATGGGTTTGGAATCGTGAGTAACCTAGAAAGTGTGAGTAGGTGATATACAGATACCATGGCATTTTGTACGGGAGCGAACAAATCCTGGAAACTATCCCCAGCAGATACTGAGGGACAACTGTGTAAGACAATGCAGGGGAAGTCTCCAGAACAGTCTGGCGCAGAACGAGTGCTCAGTAAATGTCAGCTCAGAGCGCCGTTTGCACAGCATGTGTTCCAGTTGCACACACACATAAAAGACTTGGGGGAGTGCAGAACAGAAACAATGAGCCAACCAGAATATAACGAGACGAGTATGTACATAATGTTATGTTAATGGAGCAGAAGAGAGTCCCAAACACCCAAAATGAATCCAAACAAACAATGCAACAAGAACTAGATTGCCAGCCAATCAAAGATTCATTTATTTCCTTACTCATTCAACCTATGTTGAATAAGCTGCTGGGGGTGCATGGCAGGCACCTCGGGGAATGTAGAGATGCCAGGAACAGCAATTGAGTGAGACTCCTAGGTCCAGAAACATGATAAGCAATGACACCGAGTGGAACTGTAGTGACAGTGTTGGCCCAGGATTGATAGGGACACAAAGAAGGGTCAGTCCAGAGGCTTGACTTCCTGGAAGCAGGTTCCAAGCTGAGAAGGGGAAGCCTGTTGAAGAACATGGTGACCCTCAGGCAGGGAGCATCAGGTGGCCCTGTAGACACACGGCTCCCTTGGCACAGAGAACTCCTGAAGCCAAAGTGACACACCCTGGGCGGAGTCCACATGTGCACTGGGGCCAGGCAGTGACAAAGGAGATGGCTCTGCAGATGCATCCTGGTAGCTTTTCCAGGCTCTGTGTATCAGCTGAGACTCTGCTCTTTGGCTCATAAAGAGGAGTGAGGAGGTTGAAGCGGATGAGACAGCCGTTATGCTTTGGTACATCCTCTGTAGCCATGTGGAAGTTAGATCTCCGAGGGCTGTGACTCAGAGGAGGGAAAGGGGCTCCAAAGTAGAGCTCAGATCTCCCCCACTTAGTGCAAAGCTTCACTTCTCCCTGACTGACACAGGAAGTGGCCCACCATGAGACACTTGAAGGATGCAGATAAGCTAGTCTTGACACTATCCCAGCAAGGAAGAGTCAGCCTGACCCAGGGGCTGACAGGCAATAAATATTTAGGGCAGAGATATGTTTAAGAACACAGGGAAGCAGCATGGTCTGCCAGAGAAGGGGGAAAGATAAGAGGCAGGCAGCATCAGCGCCTGGTTCAAGTGTCAGTAGAGAGTTTAGTTTTCTTCTGAGACTAATAGGAACCACTCAAAGGCTGCAATACATGGAAGTATGGGATTACTGTCAGTCTCCAGAGGTCGTTCTTGCTGCCTTGTGCTTGGTGGAGATGAAAGGGTCCAATACAGGGGCATGTCACAGAAGTACAGGCCCAGGTAGCTATGACTATATCCAGGGTAGTGCTGTCTTGAATATAGGAGGGGCTAGGAAATGCAAGCATCTGCTTAAAGCCAGGTTTAATTCTCCACCTCCCTCTGGTAAACACTGGCAACTCCATTTTCCAGATAAATGCACAAAAGTGGGTAGAGGGATTGAACGAGTCAAACATGGAAGTGGGTGGAGGAAAGGGGAATGAGGGGGTGAAAGAAGGCTAAACCAGAAGGAAGATTGCTTAAAAAGATGTATGGGAACCTTTGATCATATAAAAGATCAAAGACCGAAAAGGCAGTGGAACACAAATAACAAAAAAGAACAGGAGGGGAGACTCCTGGCTAAAGGTTTATGTGCAGACGGGAGAGCCGGGGTTGCAGGCAGGTTAACCAAAACTAAGGATGCACAAAGAAGTCTTACAAAAACTCACTAGTTAGTAAGCTAAGTAAACGATAGATTTTTCTTTGTTTATCAAGACAGGGTTTCTCTGTGTTGCAGCCCTGACCGTCCTGGAACTCACTTTGTACACCAGGCTGGCCTCAAACTCACTGAGATCTCACTACTTCTTCCTTCGAGTGCTGGGATTAAAGGTGTGTACCACTATGCCCTGATAAATAACAGATTTTATAAGAGTTTGCATGGAAGTCCTGCTCGTGGGGAACAGTGTCATTCTCAAAAGACACTGGTTACACTGGGCGGTGGTGGCCCACACGCTTTTAATCCCAGCACTCAGGAGGCAGAGGCAGTCAGATCTCTGTGAGTTCAAGGTCAGCCTGGTCTACAAGAGTTAATTCCAGGATAGGCTTCAAAGCTACAGAGAAACCCTGTCTTGAAAAAAAGGAAAAAAGTAAATAAATAGTAAAATAAAATAAAATAAAAAAGACAATGGTTACTAAATAAAAATCTTAGTGTCAAATGGGATATATCTCTCTATGAGATTTTGGTCATGGAGGCCTCAGAGTCCCCCCAAAACAATATGGGATATTGGGATTGTTCACCATAACTACATGACGATACCATATTATCTTAACATAGCACTCACTTTGCATGTAAGGGATAAAGAAATCAACCTCATCTAGCCAGGAAATTCCTTCTCTGATGGTTAACTTACATAATGACAATTAAATATATAAATATATATATGTGTATATATATAATATGTATATATCATATAAACTTAAGACATTTTCAATGACTGAAACATATTATTCAAGAAAGAAAAACCAGGAATGTGGAGTTCAAGAAAATAACCCCTGTTCACCCACCTCTCACAGTCAACTTTCCTATAAATTGCAGCTTTCCAGGCCTTTTTTCCCTTGAAGTGTGCATTCATTTGCTAAGAGGGCTGGCGACGGATGGCGAGGCAGCATAGGCAGATGTTTATGGTGCAAGAGAGAAGAATTATTAACATTTCCTTATTGACCACCCATGGCTGATGGCATGATCTGCTTCCTACACATATTTTTCCAGGGCTCTTTCTCTTCTGACTTCAGCTTTATTGTTTATCACCTGAGTCTTTGAAATACCTAACTCGAAGAGAAAAGAGCTTCTACCTGCAGGCTATCCGTGGGGGAGCCCGAAGCAGCGTACAACTCACAGGAAACTTTTGAGATGTCACCTGTCTTGTCTTAAAATGTCTATAATGTTGTGTTCTGCTTCACAATGCAGCTGTGATTATTTTAATGTCTGAAACAATGTTTTTAAATTATAGTTAAGTACCCTAACCCAGAGCAGTTTTGCTTTTCCGTTTCACACGTCCAAATATATGGGCCTCTTGCATTGTTTTTTCCTAGTGTCGGCACTGAGTGTATCTTGGAATTGCAGACCCTTTTGGTGAAGACAGGTTTTGTATCATTCGCAGAAGGGCACCTGAAGGAAGTGCTTTGCCCAAGGGCATGTGGCATGTGCAGAGTTAGTCTCCGGACTCAGGTCTGTTCCATTACTTGCTGCATATCCCTTAGGCTATGGCAGCCTAGCTTAGAAAACTTGGATCTGGCCAGTGTCAATGCAGGAAGGTGATTGCTGCATCTTTTCGGTCACAGAACAAGCTCATCTGCATTTGAGGAAGATGGAGGAAGAGGATGGTAGAGGGAAGACGGAAGAGATGCTAACATGATTCTGAGATTGGCCTCTGGCAGCACTCGGGCCTGTCCAAGGGTTGGGTTGAGCTTCAGCTGCGTGCTCAGTATAGTTTGGGTGTCTGGGCTTTGCGACCACAGGAGACTGCTGCTGTGTAGTAGGAACCGGCTTGGAGCAAATGAGCGGAGGCACATTTTCATCCTTGTTGAATGGGTGATATGTGGACTATTCCTTTATACTGTGTGAATATAAGTCGTTGTGACTTGGTGAATAGAGAAAGTGACTGGCCAATAGCTGAAAAGGATAACGTTAGGGAGAAAACCCAACAGAATGCTGGGAAGAAAAAGGACGGAGTCAGAAGAGGAGTGAGCAGATGCAGAGAAGCAAGATGGACATGCTGTACTGAGAAAAGGTACTGAGCCATGTGGCAAAGGGTAGATAAGAAATATGGATCAATTTAAATGTAAGAGTTAGCTAGTAACAAGCAATTGGCCGAGGATTTATAATTTATAATTAATTTAAGCCTCAGTGTGTTTATTTGAGAGCTATTGGCGGGACAGAAACTTCTGCCTAAGTTGATATCAAAAAGCAAGAGGAAAGTCCAAGATAAATTGATCAAAGTTCAGTTAGAAACATTGTCTCCAAGTGAGACACAGACAAAAACCCACCCTCCAGACTGAACACTCTGCCTGGAAGAAAGGCTGAAAACAGGAAGAAGAGGCTACAGTTGGTTATGGCTGGTAGCCTGAAGGTCTATCCAAAACCTATCCCTGCAAAGGCTCTGTGGCAGTTCTCAACCTGGGGGTCCAGCGACCATTTCACAGGGGTCACTTAAGATCATCGGAAAACACATTACTTTTTATATAAAATAAATGTAAATAAATGGATATTTACATTGTGATTCGCAACAGTAGCAAAATTACAGTTATGAAGTAGCAATGAAAATTCTCAGCATTAGGAAGGTTGAGAAGCACTGCCCTATAGCCTTCAGGCCAGCATATCTAAAACCCCTGTTCTACTGTTCTCTCCATCCAGTCAAGGACTTGGAATGGACAGGGACAGGCATACTTAGGAAGCCTGCGTAGCTATAGGTGTAGTTGAGAGATGTGGAGAAAGACAGCAACTGCCTACAAACAAATTTTTATGCTAGAGATGGAATCTACACAACCCACTGTTACTTTCATTTAGGAACAATTACCTCTTCCATGGTCTGACCCCTCTACAATTGTAACTGAAATTGCAGCCTGAAACGGCTTATATTTCTAAGAAAGAAAAACAATCCCAGATTGCTTCCAAATAACAGTCCTCAAATATTAAGGTTTTTGTTTGGTTGGTTGGTTTTAATGAAAAGAATCATTTCAGAGTTGGGGAGACAGCTCAGTGTTGGCCCCATAAGCATATATACCTGAGTTTTGATCCCTTAAAACGTAGCGTGAAAAGCAAGGTATGGCAGTATGTATGGATAACCCCAGCATTGGTAGAGGCAGAGACATAGGATGCTCTGACTTCTACATGCCTGCATGCATACATATGAACAAGGATATGCACATACAACACACACACACACAGCATTATACAAAATCCCATAAGGCAATTGGCCCCCTTGTTCTTTTCCCCCAAATGTCTGAATAATATTCCTCCAGGAGCTATAGAGAATACTGAGGGGAGCTTTCTGCAGCGCTCTCACACTTTCCAGTGCTTCGTCACATTCTGCTTGACCTTATTCCCTCCTTTCCTCTGAGTCCAGTTGAAAATCTAACTGGAGCTATTTTCAGTCAAGGGTCAAGATTCAGGGCTCATTTGCAAGCTCAGGCTTAGAAGCCCAGTCTTATTGAAAACCTGAAATGAGGCAAGAGACATGAAGCAAAGACTAAGGGCAAATTGTCGATAACCATCTGGGGAAAAGGTTAATCTAGAGCTCGGAGGAATCTGTGTGGGCTACGATCCTTCAGGACAGGTTCAATATGTTAAAAGACAGCCATTGCCCCTGGCCAAGGGATGGAGAGTGAAGGGGGAGAGATTACCAGTAAATTACATAATTGCACCTATTTGCTAATGAATGTTTATTGATAGACACTATATACACTAAGTATTTTGTACATATTTTAAGTGATTTAACACCTCAGATGCATAGCGTGGGAGAAATTCTCTGTTTTACAAAAGAAGAAAGTAAGACCGGCAGAAAACTCACAGTGCTCATGATCATACAGCTAAGAAGCCTTCATGTAGGCTAGGGATTCAACTCAGGTAAAGAGAGAGCTACAAATCTCTTCATTTCCCTGTCGCCTTTTACTGTCTCTTTATATCCTCTGTTATAAACTTACCAGTGTTGTCTTAAGTTGATAGTTAAAGTTTAGATTCCCTTTAATTTTGCATATGAACAGTTGGGGTCCCTGCCTGCTTGCAAGATCCACTAGGAAGAGATTGGATTTATCCTTCTCCAATATCCCCCAAGTGGAAAAAAACACCCTAAATATAATAATTTGTGTTTTTGCGGTGCTTTATAATCTTCAAAACATTCAGCATATATATGTTTCCTTACTCCATCCCTGTGAGAGGAATGGGTGGTTATTATCCCTAATTTATAGGTAAGAGAACAGAGGCTCAAGGAGTTTGATAATGCTCCTCAGTTAGTGAATGGAACACAAAATCCTGACTTCCTTGTTCATTTTGCTACTAAATTAATGTCCTTTTCTGTCAAACTCTGGAAACCCTCTTCCCAAAAACCAGTTCTCTTTGCTGAGAGTTTGTTAAGAATTAAGCAGGAGTGCAATGCTGGGAAGCGCAGCTACACTTCTAATTTATTGTAACCATGAAGAAGCTCTTATAGCCATCTTATGGTCATGACGTGATTACTAGAACACAGCTAGCAGGCTGACCTTAGGCTCTGATGTGACAACTTTGCCAAATAAACATGAACCACTGCTTATCAGTGTGCCTTTACCAAAACACAACAGAAAATGTAAACCATGACTCATGGTGTAGCCCCGTGACCTCAGCTATGCCAGAGGCTAAGGCTGAAGGATCTTAAGTTCAAGGCCATCATGGACTGCAAAGTGAGTTCAAAGTCTGTCTGGGCTGTGTGATGAGATTGTCTCAAAATTTTAAAAGGTTAAAAAGAGGGGTAGGGTTGTAGCTTGGTAGTGGAGCATCTGCCTATCATGCATTATGCCCTAGATCCAGTCTTCAGTAACACACACACACATACACACACACAAACAAACACACAGACACACACATACACACACACACACACACAGCTGTTACTTACAATGACAAGATTCATTACTAATCTGACTTTTTGCCACACCAGTGGAATGGCACTCTGGTGCTCTACATTGGGAAGATGATATGCAATCTTAGAGCCTGGGTAGCAGAAAATTCTTGGGTATAGTACCAACATTATTGCCACTATTTTGTGTTAAATGGGCCTTCAAACATCTGTGTATTTGCACTTGGATTTCTGCGACTCATTTTCTCACAAGGTAGAGTGAGTCTTCTAGACCGAGACAGTCTCTTCCACTCACACTGGGAGTCAGGTTGATTGAATAGTCTCCATGGGGGCAGCCCTTCTCTCACTTAGCCTTGGTTTTTGTACACTAGCAAAAATTTCCACTCCTCACCTGAGAGAGGAGTTTAGAGATAAAATGGAGATGGGAGAGAAAATTAAAGAAGTATAAGAAGTGAGCCCAATGCTTACTAAATGAGTACTTCCTACAACCATGCTTGGGCTTAGTGTCTGATACTTCACCAGTGAGTCTTACTGACAACTTTGAAAGGTAAGCACTCTTCTCTCTGAACACCAAGCAGCATTCCCAGGAATCTGTCACAGCAGACCTAGCTGTCTTGGTGAGTACCAGTCCTCTCAGGGCCTTGGGTTGGGTTATTTGGATCTGGCCCCATCCCTTGGCAAGAGCTTCAGACTACAAACAAGGCAGAGATATCCCATTAGGCCAAGATACTTGACACAAGAAGCGATGTCAATGGGATTGACTTCTCAGATGGGACAAATGGAGGCCCTTTGGTTCTTGTGAGGTTAGCGTATCAAACTGCAGGTAGAAGAGGATTTTAAGGACCCCTGGGTGAGGCTCCCAGCTCTGCATTTTCAACAGTTGTATAGAAACTAGAATTTGTCTTTTGCCTTCTAAAGGCATGTTTGGAGGAATCTATAAAATGGAATATGTCAGACTCATCAGGGAAAGAACTCTTCAAACTTTACCTGAGCAGACAGGGTGAATTTGCCACACATCCCAGAGGCCTGGCAAGGGACAAGTCACTAATGAGGATGACCACAGTTAACCATCCACACTTACTGCATCTGAGAGCTTTGAGTGATTCTCTAGACCATAGAAAAGAAGACCTGCTCTACCAGAGCTTTATAGAATCCACCATAGCCCCTGCCCTCAAGGTTTTCATAGTAATATGGAAAGCCGAAGAGGTGACCCCATGGGAAAAGCATTGCATTGCCTTTTGATTTGTAGCTGAAGGCTCTGAGCTTTACCTTCCCTAATCAAAGAAGAGGCCCTGAGAACTAGAATGTAGTACGATGTGGGAAGTCCTTCTGTATACTGTGAATACATTCCTCTCGTTGGTAGATAAATAAAGTTGATTTGACCTATAGTCAGGCTGAATATAGCTAGGCAGGAAAACCAAAGTGAATACAGGCAGAAAGTAGGGTGGAGTAGAGAGCTCCAGCCAGCTACTGAGGAAGCAAGACATATAGAAAATGAGGTGACGAGTCAGAAACCACATGGCAAAGCATAAATAGGAAATATGGGTTAATTTAAATGTAAGAGCTAGCTAGGAATAAGTCTGAGCCATTGGCTAAGAATTTATAATTAATGTAAGCCTCTGAGTGATTATTTGGAAGTGACTGTGGGACTGGGTAGGACAGAGAAACTCCATCTACAGTAGTATTTTCTAAATAACAGAAGCCTAGGTGGTCCATAGGAATAGCAAATGTATTCTCTATTACATAGTGAGAAAGAGATTGCTGTAATAGTCTGGGTTTCAGAACCTTGGGTTGAATCTTACTTCCTGAACTTACTAGCTGTGTGTCCTCCTCGGCCAAGGCACTGCGATAATCTGACCTTTGAGTTTTTGATCTATAAACATGAAATAAGTCTATCTATGAGCACCTGAGAGGTCCAAGTTAGTCAACAGAGGTTTCTGCAAGTGTACTCGGCACAAAAGGGTGCCTCAAAAATGCAGTCATTTATGGGAATTGCCCCTTACTTAATTAACAGCTATTAGTACTAAGAGTAAAGTGGCAACATATACAGCTGCCAGATGACTGTGGAGGATTTCAAAGACCCACTGATGAGCAGGCCACATGTTGAAGAGCCAATATCCCGCCAAGCAAAATGTCTAGGATTGATGAACCTTGAAAACCCGCAGTTTCTTAATTTTATTCAAATTTTGTGTTGACCACAACAAGGGAATGTAGTTCCAAGACCCACCAATAATTTTGAAGATGAGGAGAAAGATAATAATAATAATAATAGCAATATTAATAATGACAAGGAATGAGAAAACCATTATGGAGAATGAAGCGTACTGGCGCTCTTTAATTGTAACGTTAAGTTAGGGTGAGTTTGGGGTAGTGGGCACTATGCTGGTATAGTCTGAAGTGACTTTTCTGTTTGATACAAAGTCATAGAAAACACACAGAGACAGTTTGAAGAACAAGCAGGCTGAGTGAGCTGCATTAAAATGGGAATGAAAAATAACCCAGAAAATGCTATTTATTGTAAAAATTGCCAGCATCCTTAGGGCTGCTTTGATCATCTCTGCCTCAAAGAAAGTGGAGCCAACAAAGTGAAGTTTCAGAAAAGGGCAGCAAAATGATCAGAGACAGAATGGGTGAAAAAAAGGTCTTTATCCCTAGAAGGAAAGAAACAATTGGGGGGAAAATTCTTCGGCTTAATAGAGATCTATTGGGTAATGAATGGTGAGTAGTGGCCATTCAGGTGCTGCCCTCTCGCCTGTCCCAAATCACAAGAATGAACAGGAATTTGAAAGGACTGAAAATAGATAAAATGGCCATCATATGTTTAAAGCCTCAACCGGGGAAACTGGCAGCCTCAGCCTCGGGGCATTTTTGAAGCAGACAATAGAGTGGCTTTCTAAGCAGATCAAAGGCTTGGCACTTGTCCCATAGCAGCTCCTCCTGCAGGTGTGTTTGCTGGAAAACAGAGGGGCCACAGCCTGCTAGCGCCTCTGGCAGAGAGCAACCCTCCCTGAGTACTGTCCACAGGGGCTATCTGATTAAATGGAAGCAGAGAGATAAGACTGAATTAATTTCCACTTGGGGACCAAGAAAATGCCATAGGAGAACGTGAAGGAGATTGCCAGATTCTGGATGACAGGAAGCACAGCATCCTACCCTCCATGTTTCACACTGTCCCTTCTTAAGGGACAAAGAATTCCACCCAGCTTTAGCCTTCTGAAAGGGGGTCCAGGTAAAGCTGCACCACTCTGCCATGTGGGGTTTTTTTTCTTCTGCTTTTTAATGTAAAAGTTTAGACCCAATGCAGAGTCCAGAATGAGAGTCTACTTTGTAACTAAAGGCATGAACAGTTTGCTGGGACATCAAGGTTCGAAGTTTCACTGTATTTAGCAACAAGAGGACACGCTAGAGGAAAGACCGGAGTTCCTCTCCCCAGCTATGCAAGTCCCTTACAGTGGTGACAGCCAGTACACCACCTCCACCAGGCTCACTGTCTTCACCTCGGCTCTCAGAGAATAAATAACTCATATATTGTAACAGGAAGGCCTGCTTGTTGGGGTTTTTGTCCTGTTTGGTTTCCGTAGCCAGTAAGAACCAAAGAAAATCACACGGAAGTCTATATTAGGTTATAAACTGATTGGCCCGTTAGCTCAGGCTTTTTATTAGTTCTTGTAGCTTATATTAACCCATTATCCCTATCTATGTTAGTCACATGGCTCAGTACCTTTCTCAGCGGGGCAGGTCACATCCTGCTTCTTTGATGGTTCAGGCAGGAGTCCCAAGAGAGCTTTCTGTTTTTCAGAATTTTTCTATTCTCCTTGCTCCACCTCTACTTTTTGTTTGGTTGTCCCACCTATACATTTTGGATAATGGCCAATCAGCATTTATTTAAATCATGATTGACAGAATACAGACAATTTTCTCGTACCACTTCCCCCTCTTTTTTTTTTTTAAACAAAGAAAAATATCCATATTTTATTTTTTGGAAATGTGGGCATAGTATTCCAGCTACTTCCAGCTGGTTGGGGGCGCTGATAATCTTATGGGGACCTAAAGAAAATTTAGAGTTATGATCAAGTCCATCACGTTGAGGCATCAATTGTAGTAAGGAGGAGACGGCTGTGTTTTTGGCGCCTGGTTAGCTTATACCCGAAATAATTACACAGAAACTGTATTTATTGAAATACTGCCTGGCCTATTATCTCTAGTCCCTTATTGGCTAACTCCCACATATTATTTTAACCCATCTCCATTAATGTGTATTGTCACTTGAGTTGTGGCTTACCGGCGTGAGTCTAACCAGTGTCCATCTTGGGTTGGAAAAGCATGGCGTCTGTTACATTGCCTTCTCTCTTTCAGCCTTTTGTTTTGTCTACTCCGCCCACCTAAGGGCTGCCCTATTAAAAGGCCAAGGCAGTCTCTTTATTTAACAAATTAAAGCAACACACAAATACAGAAGACCCTCCTACATCAATATATGGTCACTACAATTCAACAGTATCTTTAGTGAGTGGCTGATGCTGACATTCAACAATCATCCAGCCAGGAAACCTGAAGACAGGCTCAGGAATGAACCATAACATCAAGAGAAGGAAGAAAAAGTCAAGCAATAAAGAGACAAGGACATCAACTGGACATCTCAGCTATAAATGAGAATCAGAAGGAACCAGGCAAGAAACCATGGGCACTTGCAGCAATGTTCCAGAACTCGGTAATAGTTTGACAGAAAGTCCAACTCTGAACAGGTTTGAGAGACAGGTAAATACAATACAAACTAGGTAAGAAAGACAATACAAAGTAATCTGAGACAAAAAGTCTATTAAAAATGCCATTGAGTTTACTTTGTGTTGGCTGTCTGTTGCTGGACACTGGACCTACCCTTAAGTATGGTTAGTTGACCCCATGGGACTCCATTGGGGAAACTAATTTTTCCTTTTCAAGCAGGTTCCAATTGCAGATTGCTTCTTGGGTAGGTGTGGGAACCTGTGTCTTCTTCCCCCTCTCAGCATTGGGCCCCTTTATGACTTAAGCCTATGCAGACCCTGGGCATCTTACTGATCTTTTGCCTGTATATTATGTTTTCTGATTTTGTGTTTTCATTGTGGTGTTTATTGTGCTTTTTTAAATTTATTTTTTATTCTATTTTTGTTTGTTTGCTTCCTTTCTAAAATGAGAAAAAAAAAGGCATGGAGTTGAGCTGGTGGGGAAGTAGAAAGGATCTGGGAGGAGTTGAGGGAGGGGAAACCATGATCAGAAAATACACTATGCAATTATTTTTTTCCAGAATAAATGAAAGAAAAAAAAGAAAGGAAGACAGTGCAGAATTTGTGTACATGGAAGGACAAGTATTTTTTTCAGTCACTGGTCAAATGCTTTGCTATTGTTTGATGTGCACTTAATATTGTTTAGTTAAATTCTTCCAAATAAGCATTATTTGCTTTTTTCACAAGAGATGACCTCATTAAAATCACCAAGAATGTCTGCCTTATTTGACAAAATTCAACCAGAGATCCTAGTGATTCCTGTTACTAGATATACTATTCAAGCAGATGAAGAACAAATGGGCTGGAACAGTGACTCAGCTGATCAAGCGCCTGCCTTGCACTTTAGTTTGGTCCCCAGAACCTCCATTGAATATGGCTGGCATGGTGGAGTGTATTTACAATCCCAGTGCTGAGGAGGGACAATCCCTGAGGCTCACTGGCCAGACAGCCTGGCGTATGTGACAAGTTCCAGGCCAGTGAGAGACCTGTCTCCAGGGAAACATGGATGGTACCTGAAGAACAGCTCTGAGATTTTCTTCTGACCTGCATAGGAATTGTGTGTCAGGCTCACCTGCACACACATGAAGACACACGTATGCATGCACACACACACATATACAGAGAGACAGGGAAAGGCAGAAACAGACAGAAACAGGTGGACAGGCAGACTGAGAGACAGAGAGAGGACATCTTCGTAGAATGACAGCACAATAAACAGATCTCGATTTCATAAGCCTCAGATGTCCTAATTTACGATAAGGATGTATCACTATAGTACAGAAGGTGTTGCTAGAACTTGCTTAAAGTTGAAACCTGGGAGAAGAGGCAGGTCAGGCTGAAGGGACAAGGCAAGCAGTTTCTTGTAGTAGGGTGCTCACAGCCCAAGCTACCTGAGAAAGTCCCCGTACCCCTAAGCCTATGCTTTCTCCACTTGGAACTCTTTGGAGTAGACATCCCATCAGCCCTTCTCCGTAGTCTAATTCATAGCAAGGCTACTAGACAGTGCCTGTTACTCACAGATAGGTGGATACCCTTGTCAAAGGTCTTGGTTAAATCATCTTGATTGTCTCTAATAACAATGTTAATGACCTTCTGAATTAACATCAGGATGTAAAACATCTTTCCTTGATATGTATTCAATATTTTCATGAAAATTAGGAACATTTATTACAGACTTTAGGATACTCTAAGGCTCCTGTAATATGCTGCCATGATTCATGTTGGAATTCATCACTAGAAACCATAATGGAGCCCAACTTTGTCATATTCCAGACAGCCTGACCTGTAGTCCTGAGCTACCACAGTGGCTGCATAGAATCTTTGTCTTAAGGAATATACAGATCCACAAAAGGAAATCACAGATCCCTAAATAATAGCAGATTTGTGTGTTTTGGTAACATTCTGAATTTCATGTCACATAGCAAAGTCTTGCAGACAGCTCCTGCCTCTGACCCTGATTTGTATGTTTTATCAGTATTCAGATATGATCCAAGAACAATCTAAGTAACCAGGAATATAGGTTAACTGAGATCTTCTAAAGATGCATAGCCTACACAGTAAGTACTAAAAAGCCAATGAAGGTAATTTCTCATGTTAAAGAATATGTTGAAAGCCTCCTTTCTGATGACTAACCTTCATGGTACCAGAAGGCTCCATGCAATCTTCCAAAAAAGAGAAGTAACTAACACTCTTTAAACAAACAAACAAAAAAACAAAAACAAAAACAGTGTTTCTTTATGTAACAGCTCTGGCTGTCTTGAAACTAATTTTTCAGACCAGGCTGACCTTGAACACACAGAGAACCACCTGCCTCTGCTTTCCATGTGCTGGGATTAAAGGTATATGCCACCACACCTGGCAAAAATGTATAGCCCAGGCTGGTCTTGAACTCATGATCCTCCTGCTTCTGTCTCCTCCAACAAATTCTGCTGGTGTAGGCCACTACAACTGGCCTAACATTATTTTTGTCCAGCTATGAACCACAATGATCAGCATGGCACAGTAACCCTAAGGATGCAGTAGCGGCAAGAATATCTTAATAGTAACCAGCAGTTCTCTAATTGTACTTAAACCCAAACAACAAGAAGGAAATCACACCTGGTGCTGGAATTATAGCCAATTACCCAGGGATAGTGAAGTCACGGATCTTAGAAAAAACCCTATAGCTACTACTGTCTTAGTTACCTTTTTATAGCTGTGAATGGACAACATGACCTAGGCAACTTGTAAAAGAAAGAGTTTATGTGGTTTTTTTTTTTTTTTTTTTTTTTTTTTAGAGTGAATCCATTATCATCATGTCAGGAAGCATGGCAGCAGGCAGGCAGGCACAGTGCTGGAGCAGTAGCTTAGAGCTTGCATCTAATTTGCAAGCATGGAGCAGACAGATAGCTGTGAATGGATGGCATGGGCTTTTGAAACCTCAAATCCCACCGGTGCCCAGTGATACACTTCCTCAAACAAGGCCACGATCCTTCCCAAACTCTTCCACCAACTAGGAATGAAGCATTCAAACATATGAGCCTATGGGGGCCATTCTCATCTTAAACACCACAGCTACTTTTCTAAACCACTATAATTCCTAACTACATTATATACATATGTATGTATGTATGTATGTATGTATGTATGTATGTATTACAACCCACAGATAAGTGTCCTCACCTCTAATCAAGGAATTTTCTATTTGTAATAGAGACCATTATAGAAAAGCACAATCAATCAATATTTAGCGTTTCAGAGTTCAGTCCCAACTGGTACATCTACAACAAAGCTCCTACACCTAAAGCTTAGGGGTCATTGTGGAAGTGGTGTTGGTAAAGATTGTAAGAGCCAGCAGAAGTGGGAGTTTGCTATGATATGTGTCTCCTAGAATTGTCAAGAGCTACACCCATGAGGTCTCAGCAACTTGGCTGCCCACACATGATCTGAACAGGGATGACACCAATAGAGATGCCGAATTAGACTGGATAAAGCCTCTAAGGCCTCAACCCTACACAGAGAACTTCAGGCAACTACGAAATGCTGAGTATTGGGGTAGGTAGCTCATTCGTTCCACACAGCTCAGACCCAAAACAATCACTCAGAAACTATAGTATTTGCAATACTGTTTGGCCAACAGCTTATGCATATTTCTAGCTCACTCTTATATCTTAAATTAATCAATTTCTATTATTTTATATTTTACCACAGGGTTCGTGGCCTACCAGCAAGGTTCTGACTGTCAGCTCGCATCTTCCTCCTCTGGGGGCTCCATGGCTTCCCCTGGCTCTGTCTTCTTTCTCCCAGCATTCAGTTTAGTCCTCCCCACCTATCTTTGTTCTGCCCTGCCACAGGCACAAAGCAGTTTCTTTATTAATCAACAGTAATCACAGCATACTGAGAGGAATCCCACATCACCTCCCCTTTTCTGTCTAAATGAAAAGGAAGGTTTTAATTTTAACATAGTAAAATTACATACAGAAAAGCAGGTATCAAGCAAGAATTACAGTTACAATATTTATATCTACTTTATCTTTTATCATAACTAAGGAAAATTGTAACTATCTAATCTTCAACTCCATTAAAGAGTCCAGAAGGATATTATATTACTTAAGTAAACAAAAAGTACATTGTAAGCAACTTCCAAAATTCTAGAACTGACAGAGACATCTCGATGCCTGGACAGTTACCCAAAGTTCTTCTGTACCATTGGGGCATTCATCTTCAGCCTACAGTATCTGGCAGTATTCAGCCTACAGTATACTGCCTATAGTATCTGGCAGACTTTTCCATGAAACAGGAAATTTCAAAGACAATTTCACCTGTATTGGCAGTTTGTCAGTCATTTTCTTCTATGTTCTGCAGAATGTCTGGCAGACTCTTTCAAGAAACAGGAACCCCAAAAGACTGTCTTACCTTTAGGCATGTTCAGCAGTCATTTTTCATTTTTATGCAGATCCTGCATGTCCAGTTCATACAGTATAACATCAAGCAGTCCATGCAAGAACAGTTTCTTGCCCAAATGGCTAAAAAACTCCATGAGGAGCCTCTTCGATGTCTATCTTTCTCTTGAAGTAGATTGGTGCTGCCAGGAGCAGATGTGTCTCATTGTCATGATAAGTCCTAAATCCTTAAAACATTTTAAATGCCATATTTTGAAAGTCTTTGAAAGATTTGAAGAATATATATCTAACTGAAATATATCTCTATATATCTAGAAAACCTAACATGACTATAAGCCTAACTATTATAGATGATTATCTATTAAGCTATATTTCTTAATTATGCATTACATTTTAAATGAGATGCAGAAACACAGTACCTTGATCAAGAGCAGAAATAAACAAATAACAAAATTGACCTTATATTTGTATCAATAAACCAAGACCCATACCAATGCAAATCTCTATAGCATATCCCCCTTTAAATGTAAACAAATATTTATAAACAATCATTTAGGGAATTTAGGCATAGTTCTCTCCAAACTGCTTCCTGCTTTTTGTTGGGCAAAATAAGTTTTGGGGGTGTTTATGGCAACCTTTCAGGGGGTCTTGGTTCATCAAACTACATTAGCCTAGAATGAATCCACAGGTTCTCATCCTCTGGAAACAAAAGAAGAACCTCTTTTCCAAAGCAACATATCCTTAGACTCAAATTTTGAAGTCAAGAAACCTTTAAAATACATATATTGGTTTAGCTTAGCAGTCCCCAGAATCAAATGTCTCTCTACAGTCAAAAACTCAAAGAAAATACAACAATATACATAATCCAGATTCTCTGTGTACATTCCATCATTATGTGGTTTATTTTTTCTTACTCTATTACTTTTTCTAAAAGTTTAATATTTATTGATTATCTTTACTCCTTTAACCTATGACTGTCTGTACTCTTATATTACATTTACTGTCTCCTTACTCTTTTTCTTCTCTCTCCCAAGCTAATGTATATTTTTTAAACACACTGTGTCTCATCTAGAATTCTTTTATGTCTGAATCTGTCCTATTGTGTATCTGAAATCTTTTTCTGCCCAGGAGCACTTCTTAAAATGCTAAGCCATGGCATGACTAGGGCTAAGGCTGCTTTGCCTTTTGGCTCTGCCCAGTACAACATGGCAGAAGCATGTTCAGTGCCTCTGCAAGCTGTGCATACTGCCCCAGTTCCAAGTATGTAGCGGGTATATGTCACGCCATTAAGAAGTTTGTAACACGTTGCTCACAATCTCCATTTAAATGCTCAGTCTCCTGAAAGAGCTAGAGTTCCTACTGTCAGCACGCCCAGGAAGCCACCATTTTGAAACTGGGCATTTTGTTTTGTTTTGTTTTTTGCTACCGCTGAATCAGGAAGACCTCTTTTAAAGGAACTGTGGCATGCCACCAGCAAACAGAGCAATAAGATATGTTAAACTCTGTTTTTTTGTGTCTAGAATTCCTTCCCAAACTTTCTCATGTTTTAAGTGGATTTAGTTGGCCACGTTGGTGCCAATTTGTTGGGGTAGGCTGCTTGTTCATTCTCGGCAGCTCAGACCCAAAATAATCACTCAGGAACTATAGTATTTGCAATACTGTTTGGCCAATAGCTTATGCATATTTCTAGCTCACTATTATATCTTAAATTAACTCATTTCTATTATTTTATATTTTACCACGAGGCTCATGGCCTACCAGCAAGGTTTTGGCTATTGACTCATATCCTCTTTCTCTGGGGACTCCATGACTTCTCCTGACTCTGTCTTCTTTCTCCCAGCATTCAGTTTAGTTTTCCTAGCCTATCTTTTTTCTCTCCTGCTATAGGCCCAAAGTAGTTTCTTTGTTAATCAATGGTAATCACAGCATACTGAGAGGAATCCCACATCAGCTGAGAGTAAGAGAAATCATTTTCCTCAGGGAAGAACACATCAATTGGTTATCCAATAGCAAATGGTCAGCTCCGAAAACATACACATGCAAGTAGCATTATATAGACTGAGCAGGTTACATTTATGTATTTGTATTTAACAATAATTAAAGAAAAAAGAGGCTATGAATTTTAAAGAGAGAAAGGGGGTATATGGGAGGGCTTGGACAGATGAAAGGGAAGGGAAAATAATAAATTTATTTTAAACTCAAAGAAAGTGTTTTAAAAAGGAATATGTTATTACTATGTTTTGTGGCCCTGTAGATAATGAAGGATCAAGAAGACAAAGGGGAAAGACAATATTTGGAGAGCTTCTTCCCACAAATAAACAAACAACAAAAAATTCAAAACTTTTTTTTAAAGCTTAATTTCTTCTGCTTGGTCCTTCAAAGTCCCTTTGAATTTTAGAGGAAAGCTAACTCATATCTGGGCTTTTCAAAAGGAAGAATTTTCAAGTTGTTCTTATTTTTTTTATTTGTTCCAAATTTCTCTTGCTACACAACAGATGCTACTGTAGGTATCTGTCTTACCTATCTGACTATACAAAAATTTTACCTGCCTTCAGGCTGGAATATAACCTGATATCTTTTCCTCCAGACCTCTCATCCATAGCCCATGTTTTTAAGCATGCAGTGTAAGTCAGTAGTTGAATTGCCTTTATTCCCAACACTACTTAACTGGAAAAGAATCCATGGTCAGCCTTGGCTCTCTCTGTGCATCTTCACCTCATCAAGTCTGCTCCAGTGATCTTACTGACCATCAGTAGTACAGTCTATGAGGTCCAGACGCTTTCTGCCCTTTATGATCTTCCATCCTCTAGTTCATGAATCTAATATACACAGCTTAGAAATGTTTTGTGGGGATTACCCATTGGAGGTATTTCTTCTTCTGTTTTGACATTCATCCACATAGCAATTTATGGAATGAAGTTTTTAGGGCATCTCTTATATCCCACATCTCAAAATCTTAAAGTGCTAGATTCCTGGAATAAGGACTCAAAAGTTTATTGGCTTTGGAAATCTGCTTTTGTTGGTCAACTCTGGTGTGATTGGCCTATTTCTATTCTTGTGGCCATCAGAGAGCATGGTGAATTATTATAGAAAAGAATAGCACCATCCACAGCTATTCATTTTCTTTACGCTGAATGTCAGGTGTCTGTTTAATTACTAGGCACATTAAAATATATGGCCAAAAGGGAAAAATGTGCCCGTAAAATCAAAAAAGGTTGCTCTTGTTGGGGTTTGGCGGGAAATGCATTTGAAAGCATAGTTAATATGTTCAAGGGGATAGAAGTGGCTCAGCAGTTAAGTAATTGAACTGCTCTCCCAAAGAACCAGTTCAATTCCCAGCACCCATGTGGTAACTCATAACAGTCTATAAATTCAGTTCCAGGGAATCCAGCACTGTCCTCTGGCCTCTGAGGACACTACAGGCACAGGCATGTGATGCACAGAAACAAATGCAGGCAAACCACCAATATACATAAAATCAAAATAAATACATTTTTGGAGGAAATGTAATCAGAATATATAGTATAATTATACTACATGTGTCCAAGAAATGAAGAGCTGGGAAAGTTCACCACACAGTTCTTTTTCTGCACATACATCCAACATAAATCCTTTAACTGAAAACAAAACAAAAAACCAACCCTGAAGTTACCAGTTCAATAAACAAATTGGACCAAACAAGTTTCATGAGACCAATATGACTGCTCAGCTGAACTGTGATCCCCAAGGTACACAGAATACTCAAAAGCGTGTTTTTTTCTTTCTTTCTAAAAATCAATTATTTGTCTTTGTGTTAAGATAAATACAGTTTTCCAAATAAGTACATAAAAAATAGTCTTAACCAAAAGACAATGTTCCATGAAATCATAATTCTTCAAATAAAACTAAAATACAAAATTTTGTCATTACAAAGTTAAATTTCTCTGTTACTTATTTTGCATTGCCTGATGAAATACTTGATAAACCCACTTAAAAGGAGGTGAGATGGGGCTGGAGAGATGGATCAGCGGCCAAAAGCCCATACTGCTCTTGCAGAGGCCGTGGATTCTCTTCTCAGCATCCACATGGTGATCCACAAAATTTGTAACCAAAAAGAAAGATATTTTGTCATTTCATTTGCTTGCATATATTTTTAAAATTATTTATTTATTCTCTTTTGTTTTTGTGTGTTTACGTTAATACATAGCACATATATGCAATGCCCATAAAGGCCAGAAGAAGGTGTTGCAGGTGGTTGTGAGTCAACTAACATGGATGTCGGGAGCCAAGCTGAGCTCCTCTGGAAGAGTACCAACCACTCGTCAACTCTGAGCCACTGCTCCAAGTCCAGATCTAAAGTGTGTTATAACATTCAACAACTATCTATGAGAGAAAATGAAGCAAAACTCTTACAAAATATATAAGGGAGCTTTTAAATCATGATCATAATTGTATAAAGTGGTAATATATTTTAATGGAATCTGAAAATTTTATTTTGAGATCAGAATAAGGCAAGGATATTCACTGTTAAATGCCTTAGCCATAACCTATGTAGAAATTCAAAAAGGGGAGCATCTTTATGGGGAAGGAAGAGATAAAGGCATCCTCATTCATAGAAAGTAAAATAAATGATGAACTTAGAGGTTTAAGATAATATATAAGGGGCTGGAGAGAAGGTTCAGAGATTAAAAGACTGGCTGCTCTTTCAGAGGTCCTAAGTACAATTCCCAGCAACCATGTGGTGGCTCACAACCATCTATAGTGAGGTCTGGTGCTTTCTCCTGGCATGCAGGCATACTTGAAGGCAGAACATACATAATATACATAATAAATAAATCTTTATAAATATTAAAATGATAATATACAAAATGCAACTATTATAATTATTAGTAAGAATAACAATTCAAATACACCATTAATTACATGAAATTAATTATATTTTATACTACAAACAGCAAGATTATGCAACTTAGAAAATAACATTTACACCTTTCTAAGACATCAGACATGAAGGACTATGTTCATACATGCACACACACACACATAACTCACACACACACAATCACACACAAAACCATTAGACATGAAGGGAATAAATTTAACCAAAATTATATTATATATTTGTCTAAGAAACTAAAAATTATTACTAAGAGAAATTATATGTGGAGAAATATAGTGTATTTATTCCTTGATGATTATTTTATAATGTCAGAATGGTGAATCTCCCCTAATTGACACATAAATCCCATACAATCTGAACCAACATCTCCATGATATATTTTGTTGGAAATTAGATAATTGATGTATATTTTATCAGAATTCAAAGAGCTAAAAGCAACCAAAGCTATCTCAAAACCAGAATTTAAGTGACACGTTTACTGTATGTTACAATGTCTAATTAAGAAGTGGTATGTATACAAAAGAACTTCATAAAGAGCCCAGAGATCAGTCCATATGGCTAGAATCATTTGGTTTATTTTAAAAGGCAACATTGTGGTGGAATGAAGCAAAGGCAAGATATCCAAGAAACAGTATGTGTTGAACTTACTATTGGTGGTGGAAAAAGTAAAAATGTCTTTGTACCTCACACCATTTTTGCAGTTGATTTCAGATTGATATAATTCTTTATGTGAAAGAAAAAGATAAAAGAATACTATTTTGATTTAGACAGTTATTTTAAAAATAACATAAACATTAACCAAAAAAATTGATAAAATAGGTCATGTATTAAAATTAATCATTTGTGTATATACGCAAGAAAGCAAAAGCTAAAGCCACAAAATAGAAATATTTGTAACATATGCAAGTGATCAAGGACTCATATTAGAATATGTGAATAATATCTTTAAATTGAAAAGGTAAAGGATGTAAAATGAATCAAAGATTTGAACTACCTCTTCTCAAAAGATGGTATATAAATGAAGAATAAGCATATAGGAAGTTTTCCATTCCACTGGCCATGAAGGAACTCTGAGTCTGAAGGCAGTGTGGTAGGATTTAAGGGCAGAACCACTGTTAGGGTTTGTGTGGTGAAACCTTGGTGGGTTGGAGACAAGAAATGCGGCAGAGATGACACCATCCAACAGATCTCACTCAAAAGATTTATTGGAGTGGGAGCAAAAGGCCGTCTGAGAACAGGGATATAAGAGAGAGGCAGAGACAGACCAAGCAAGAGAGCTAGAGCGAGAAAACAAGAGAACCAGCGTGATGAAGGGGCTTTTAAAGGGTATGTGTGTTGGCAGCTGGTGATGTCACAGCTGCTTGTGCTGAGTTACTGAAGGCAGGCTGGGGAGCTCCTGACTTATGGCACAATGACACATCACTGTGTGCGTTACATGGAAAACACCAGTGTCACAGGTGATTGACAAACTGGAGCAGCAGGAACCGTCTCTCTCTCTCTGTCTCTCTGTCTCTCTCTCTCTCTCTCTCACACACACACACACACACACGTGCGTGCGTTTTTGAAATGTAGATCCTTACAACCATTTGGAAAAAACTGTTTTTATAATATTTACTGGAGGAATGTATGATCCAAAATTTCTACTCCTAGGTAAATGTCCATTAGAAATATCTACAGAGATTGTCAAAATGTATGTCTGAGAACGCTGACAGCAGCAGTATCCACTGTAGGCAGAGACTGGAGACAATTCTAGTGCCTATTAATACCAGCAGCACTTTAAAAGTTTATGGATTGGAATACTATACAATGAGAACAAATTAATCATTTCTATAATGCAAACATGAATGATTCTCACAAACAACTGAGTACTAAGAGCTGGATACAAAAGATCACAGAGTGTGATGGTTCACATTGTTATCTTAAAGGGATTTAAAATCACCGAAAAAGACTGGTCTTTGGGTGTATTTTGGGATATGACCCTGAGGGAGTTGAGAGAGAATTAACTAAGGGAGACGCCCTCTCCAAAAGTGGGCAGCACCGTCCAGCTAGTGGCCAGAGCAACCAAGCGTCGCTGGTTACCTGCTCTTCTTCCCGAATGTGTGGGTCCTGGGCTGCTGCCATCCATCCTCTGCTCAGGTCAGACTCCAGCGTCTGCTGTCTTCCCATCCAGATTGGATTGGACACCATCTGCCCTCCAAGGAGCTCCAGTCTCCAGCACGGCTTTGGACCTGCTGAGGTGTGTAACTCTGCGGACTGAGCAGCCACTATCATCTCTGCCCCTCCAGCATCCTGAAGGTCATTGTTGAAACTCCTCATCCCCATCATGTAAGTCAGCAGTTCTCAACCTACCTATAGGTCTCAAGACCTTTGGGGGTGTCAAACGACTGTTTCATAGGGGTTGCATATCAGATATTTTCACTGCAAGTAGCAACAGTAGCAAAATTAAAGTCATGAAGTAGCAACAAAAATACTTTTGTGGTTGGGGTCACCACAACATGAGGAACTGTATTAAAGAGTCACAGCATAAAGGAAGGTTGAGAACCACAGACGTTAAGTCAACCTAATAATTATCTTCTTGTAATATGTATCCGTTCTACTGGTTCTGTTTCCACTAGAGAATTCGAACTAATGCATAATGGTGATTCCACTTACTCCCAGGCTGACCCATTGAGAAAAACAACTGATAGTGTTGTAAGCCAAGATATCAGTGGCCAGTGGAGACCTGGTAGGTAAATAGCAAAGACACACAGGCAACTCTGACCGTGTTGCTGGCCTATTTATCTCATTGCAGTTTCCTGGGTAGTCTGTCTTCACAAAAACTAAACCCATGGTTATGCTTTTGATCTCTCCTCTCTCTCTCTCCCTCTCTCTCTCTCTCTCACACACACACACACACACATGCAGAAATTAAAATTTTGCTTAAATAACGAGTTTCCAAAAGAAGACAGTGATTGGCAGTGTCCAGAATGTTGAAGGATTGAATAAACTAAAAACAGTAAGTTAATATATTTTAAATGGAAGTTTTCACAATCTTGACAAGAACAGTTTTCGTTTCCTCCCACTAGCCAGGTTGCTCTTCAACTGCTTCAAATTATTTCAGTAATTTGAGAGGTTGCCCTGACTTGAGTATCTCCTCAATTTTAAATGAACATGAATTTGTATGTTAGGCAGCCCTCATTAAAGATTTATTTGCATCACGTGATCTCCCCTGAGTGCAATGGTTGTCTATTTTCAGCCTTACTGAATCTCTCTTTGTTTTCTCTTTAAAATATTTTTATTTTTAAAATGAGCATTTGAGGATCATTTTAGCAGTTTAAAAATAGAGAGGACAATTCAGAAAGAATAGCCAGCCTGGCTGGAATATTGAGTACCCTCCAGTATTTTTACTATTTATTCTTTCAACTAAAGCAATGCATAAGATAATTCAATATGAGTGCAGTACATAATGAGTAGTTAACAGTACCATCTTCTTAATGGCTTTTAAAAATGTGATTAATATGTGACAGCATGTGTGTTTATAAGGTAGAATGTGGTACTGCGTCAAGACAATTGGTACTGACCAGATCAGGGTAACAGTTTATCTCCTTATCGCTGCTTTGTGCTGGGGCCTTGGAGCCCCCTTCTTCTAGTCAGTCATGTACAAGTAACAATTAGAGTCAGCCCATTGTGCTGGAGAGCACCAGGCGGACTCCGTGTAACTGGGCACCTGTTACTCAGCCTCCCTCCATCCGTGCCTCCCAACCACTCCTCCTAACCTCTAAGATAACTATTCTATGTTCGAATTGGCATCATAACAGTCACATATGAGAAAAAAACATTTGATATTGTACTCAGTGTCTAAATTACTTCACTTAGCACAATGTTTTCTATCCAATACCATCCCTACTTATATATGATGTGATATTATTCTTTATTATGCCTGAATAATATTCCAGTGTGTAGATACCATGTAATCATTGTTCAAGCATTGATGAACTCTTAATATTAAAATCTTTCTACTATCCCACCTTTCTTTTTCTTGAAATTTTACTTTTGATAGCCTGTTGTGACCTTTTGACCTCAGGACTGCTGGCTCCTTTACCAAATGCCATGCTTCCTGTTCACTGACATTCACACGTTATTACTATCATTAGGCTGTGTTAGGGTGAAATACTGTGAAATGCCAAGATGTCTCCCAGTGCTGGATGAAGTCCCTGGTGTTTATTGTCACCCAAGGAAAGAACCCCTTTGTGCAAAGACCTCAGAGCCAAAGGTTTCATGCCAAAGAAGCCAGAAAATTTGCTAAAGTCAGTCAAACATGACCTTGGGAACAGTTGCTCACCCAAAGTATAAGCAGATTAACCAATGAACAATTTTCAAGTCAGAAAGGAATCTGGCAAACACTAGTTTTCATTTTTCTTAACATTGTATGTGTCTCCTGGTTCCATCACTTCCAGTCAAAGTTGCATGGTAAAACTATATGTGACCGTTGTCTTTCGACTTCTTTTCATGCCTAGCCCTCTTCAGGTCATGTGACCTTTGTCTGTGGGATCATTTCCCAAAGACCATTCCAAACCTTAATATCTCCTGCACCAAACTCTCTTATTTCCAAGCTACTGTTATGGCTGGAGTCCCTGTTATCTCTTGTTTAAACTCTTGGAGTAACTTCACAAATGAGTCCTTTCTGGTCTCTCTTTCTGCATTCCAGCTTGAAGCATACCTACCTCAAAAGCTTAAGTAAAAATACTGCCCTTGAAAGTAACTCATTCTTTTTATTACACATTGCCTAAACATACCATCAATGTGATAGTTTGTTCTCCAGACCTAATCTACCTTCCTAGCTTAACCTCCCAACGTGGCAGTTTCTCTAGCAGTGTTCTTCCATGAGTATCCTGCACCTGATCTCCTCCCTGTCTTGACCATGTGATCTCCTCCATGTCTTGACCATGATTCCTCTTCCCCTCACACACCTTTGTTACTTCCTCAGTCACCCATTCCTTTCTATATCTATGGAAGTCCTGGTTGAATAACAAGACTTATTAAAATTATATGTTCTCCCAAATCTTCATAGCCCACCAAAATATACTCATTTGAGTCTTTTTTCTCTTTTTTTTCCTGTTCCTTCTGATGGCGGCATTATTTAATCATATGCCATGGCCTGGCTCATATCACAAGCAATTGTATGTTTCTGTAGAAGCTGAATGGCCACAGAGAGGCAACAAATCTCGCTCACATGTCATTTCTTCCTACTTTGCCCTCTGACATGCACTGCTTGATGGATAGACATAGAGATCCTCTTCCCTAGCATATAGGGTTTACATTGGATTGCACAACATACCTTTCAAAGCAATACCAAGGAAGATGACACAGTATGAGAAAGTGAGCCAGTCTAGGTGAAGGACCACCTGTGTTTGGAGTTTTCTCTGACCCTAATTTATGTGATTTGGGCAAGTAATGTACTTGTGATAGTTTGAATGAAAACGTCCCCACAAGCGCATAGGGACTGACACTATTGGGTGGTGTGGCCTTGTTGGAGTAGGTGTGACTTTGTTGGAGGAAGGGTGTCACTGGAGGCAGGCTTTGAGGTCTCAAGGGGCTTGAGCCAGGCCCAGTGTCTCTCTCTCTGTCTCCATGCTGCCTGCAGGCTGTAGAACTCTCAGCTCCTTTCCAGCACCATGTCTGCCTGTGTGACACCATGCTCCCACTATGGTGATAATGGACTAAACCTCTAAAACCACAAGCCCGGACCAATTAACTGTGTTCCTTAGTTAGTTTCCTAACTAAGGGAGTACTTGTCTTAGTTAGGGTTTCTATGGCTGCAACCAAACACAATGACCAAAAAGCAAGTCGGGGGAGAAAGGATTTATTTGACTTACACTTCCATAGTTCTGTTCATATGGAAGAAAGTCAGTACAGGAACTCAGACAGGGCAAGATCCTGGAGGCAAGAGCTAATGCGGAGGCCATGGAGGGGAGCTATTTACTGGCTTGCTTCTCATGACTTGATCGGCCTGCTTTCTTATAGAACCTAGGACCACCATACCATGGATGGCATCATTCACTATGTGCTGGGTTCTCTATCATTGATTACTAATTGAGAAAATACCTTACAGTTAGGTCTCATGGAGTCATTTCCGCAACTGAGGCTCCTTTCTCTCTGGCGATTCTAGCTTGTGTCAAGTTCACACATAAAACCAGCCAGCACAGTACTCTTTCTGGTCCTCAATTGCTGAACTATCAAAGAAAGGGCTTGGGCTAGATCCACATGTCTCAAATCATGTCCCATGTCCTGTGGGATGCTCTCTATACCAGGAAGAATTTACGTAAACTGGAGAGATCTCAAAAACTATGCCCTCCAGACCTGTATAGATTTGTACCACACCAGGATTTGCAAGTAGCAGGTCAGAAACAGTTAATAGGCCTTAAAATTAGTTGTGTCTCAATAAATATGTTTAAATAAATTAGAGTAAGAGGTACCAGAGGTCATTATATATAATAAGTGTAATATTGTTCAATGAAACTCTTGAGTTACACATAAAGGCATCTTTTTATGTAGGTTTTGACCAATCATCCTCGTTTTATAAAATGCTGCACTGTAGACTAGTGTATTAGAGGCTCTGATTTATCTTGTAGTAAATAACTTGTTCAACTTTTTTATCTTGTGTCTTTCAAATTTAATGTTAGCACCTTCAAACGTGACATGTGCGTACATATTTCTTGACATAACACTTATTGCCATGTTTCAAGATATGCTTGTCCCAAGAAAACACATCCCAGAGAACAAACACTGGTTTACATGAGCTCAGAAATTCCTTTAACCGTGCACACACCATTTCTCTGCAATTTGGGAAACAAGCCAGCATAAAGAAACAACGTGGTTGCCACCTAGAAAAAACCCTTGGTGTTCTCAGAACACTTCTGGGAAATCTAGATTCCCACACCCCTCTTTCTTCTACTTTCACAAGGCTTCTCTTATAGCATAGCAGAGGGAAATAGCAGACTCACTAGCCAGGATCAGGCCAACACTTCTGATGGGGCAGAGATGTGCAGCTGCACATAGCTGTGAGGACGAGGGCGACAAGCTGTAAGTCACCTTGTTTGTCACTGAGGCCCGTCCTGGCTCTGGGGTCTGTGCTGGCTTCCTGTTCAGACGCTGCCTTCCAGCTCCAGTTCCTATGCATCTCCAGGAGGCATTCCAGCCAAGCTCTTTGTTTTCCTACGATACAAGCACAGAAGGCTTGGAACATAGCTCCTGGCTGCAGGCATCTCCCAATGGGGCATGGCCTATAGTGGAGTTTCCCAGTGTTCTCACAGTGAGCTCAAACAACAGACAGCCATTAACAAACAGGAGCAGGGTCATATCAAAGTCCACATCTGGGATATGGGTTCCAAAAAGCTTTGCTCCCCTAGTGATTATTCCCAAAGCCTGGAAGAACCATTTCTCCCCCTAATTTCTCTCCCTGACACCCCTGGCATGCTATGCAGCCTTGGGAAGATACAACATACAATCCCCCAAGCAGTATTAGGGGGTTCACGGAGACCATGTCAACCTTTCCCATAGTCTGTCTACTTGATGCTCTTCCCCCTGAATTTCATAGCTTCTCCACAGACTGCCCTTTCTTGCACATGCAGTCAGTAAACAGGGACATAGCTTTGTGGTGTCACAAAGAATGCCGGAGTAGAATGACATAACCATTATTTATATTCTATAAAAGATGGGACTGTCTAAATACTAAATGCACTAAAATTAGTATAATAACTTCTGTATTTGGGGTGTAAGGAAATCACCAGGACACAGCTTCCTGTTAAGCACGTCACTCTGGCCTGGTTCCTTGGAGCTTCCAGCCTGTTTATTTCTTGCCTCAGCTCCAAATAGCCTGGAGCTCACTCTCTTGGCTCTCTGGGCATCTGGGACACACAGCCTATCCTACATAGGGTACAGTCTACCCCTTAGCCTTAGGTTAAATGGCTTCTCTATTTTTAAACCATCTATGGCCCAACTCAGTGGCATCATCAAGTCTTCTCTTGAGAGCTACTTGCATTAAATTTATTTCCCCAGCACACAGCATAGTGAAGGGGCTAACTCATCTCCATTTCCCACCCCGTGGATAGCTCTCTTCTCAAAGTACCCTGTGCCCCTCTGTACTTCAATGTTTTCCAATTCTTTTCCTGAAAGCATTGCCCTTTTTATCACAGTTCCATCCAACACCTCGAGTGAGGAATATCCATTTCCAGGCTAATGTTTTCTTAAGTAAAATTCACTTATCTTTGGTCAAAAGCTTCTAAGAGTTTTCAGAATGCTGGCTGACAGGTCTTTTTTCTTCTTTTTTTGAGAGCCATAATAATTTGAATGTATGGCTTGGATGGCGCATAAGAGGCATGGCCACTTTCCCTTGTGTTATAACTGTAAGAGGAAAGGGACATTTGTTAGAATAGAAGGAAAATAAGAAAGGGGTGTGCTGCGCTCTTCCAGAATAAATATCTTCCAAAGAATGTGCAGTCATCGGAAATAGAACCAATAGGAGCTGTGTAAGAGAAAAGAGGAGGGAGAGAGGGAAGGAGAGAGAGAGAGAGAGAAAAGAAGAGAGAGAATTAGCCCATGTGATTAGAGAGGCTAAGTCTCAAGATCAGTCATTAGGAAGCTCTAAACCCAGAAATACAGTTTCTTTTCAAAAGCCAAAGGCTCTAGATCTAACAAAAGCTTGTTTTGTCTGATTCCCAAGTATATAAAAACAGAAATCAAAACAAATAAAACAAAACCCAAACCAATGCCCCAGGTCAAGGGTTTAGGGAGAAATTTTTTTCTTTTCTTTTTTTCTTTTTTGACTCTTTGTTCTATTCAGGCCTTTAAATGTTTGACTGAGACCCACCCACCTTAGGGAGGCATCTGATTTACTGAGTTTGTAGAGTCAAATGCCAATCTCATTAAGAACATCCTCTCAGATAATTTCAAAATAATGCGTGATCAAATGACTGGACACCCCGAGGTCCATTTCAGTCGCCACGCAAAAGTGACCATTGCAGTAGGGTTACTGGGACTACTATCAAATTTCTCATTTGAAGCAAAGAGGGCAAGAAACACTGCCAACCCACTGGATGGTACAAAATGAAAAATCATTTGACCAGGGAGTTGAAAGTGATAAGAGAAAGCCTTGGATCTAGGCAAGAACAAAGGCTACCCAACTGTAGCTTATGCAGAGTGCCTAGGTCAGTCCCATGAAGGCTCTCTGGTTGTCAGTTCAAGTCTCTGTGGGTCCCTATGAGCCAGGTTAGTTGATTGTGTGAGCTTTCCCGTGATGTCCTTGACAGCTCTGGCTCCTACACTCTTTTCTTCTCCTCCTCATAGGATTCCCAAACTCCACCCAAAGTTTGGCTTTGGGTCTCTGCATCTGCCTCCATCAGCTGCTAGATGATGCCTCTCCGATGACAGCTGGGCCAGGCACCAATCTGGTCACAGGAGACGGCCAGTTCAGGCTTCTTGTCCACTATTGCTAGGAGTCTAAGCTGGGGTCCTCCCCATAGACTCCTGGGAGATTCCCCTGTGTCGGCCTTTCTCCCAGTCCCAAAATGTGCCCCCAGCAGTCCCCCCAGCACTCTCACCCTTTGTGCCCCTCCACCATCCCACCCGCCCTCAGTCCCCTCACAAAGTCTCTTCGATTTCCACTTCCCAGGGAGATCTGGGTGTTCCCCCATGAGAGAGCTCTCGTTTTTAACTGCAAGCAGAAAACAGAAAGCAAACTCAAAGTGGCATAAGTCGTAAACTCTCAAAACTTACTCCAGTGACACTTTCTCTAGCAAAGACACACCTGATAAATGTCCCCAAATAGTCACCAACTGGGGACAAAGTATTCAAGTTCCAAGACTGTGGGGGACATCTTATTCAAATCATCAAGTAGGTTAGAGGTTTTTGCTGTCCCCAGATTTGACTAAGTCATTCAGACAGTGCTCCTTCCCTGTTCTTGGCTCGTGTACCAGTTACTGTTAACACCTTGATAATGCAGCATGCATATATTGACAGGTTTTGGCGGTTCTTCTGAGATGTGTTAGCTGATCACAGTGACCTGCTGGGTTACTGTACGCTCTACAGTGACTTGCCTTCCTGGGCACTTGTGGCATCTGCTGGTGTCACACATAATGTTTTCTTATTGGCCAATACAAATTCCACAAGTTAACCTGCGTCAGTGTGAAAAGGAATTATCTAGGAAAGTCATCTCTGACATTTTTGTAAATAGTATGCTGCAAGTAGGCTTTACCTAGCTACCTCTATACAACTTTTGACAGTGACATTCTCAATACTCAGGGAATGGGAATTTTTACCAGTACTTTGTGTGCAGCGCCTGCAGTTTGCCACTACTGGACACAGATGACGAGTATAAATGCATGCACATTCCACACCCTTTAGTACGGATGCTTCACTGCTAAAAAGGGTCAATACAATTTGATTATGCAAAAACTTCTATTCCTAGTCCTGCTTTCTGCTTCATAACTGTGATGCCTCAGTATTAGACAAGGCAAGAAAACAAAGCCTTAGTATGCAAAACCTACAAACTTATAGAATAGGCAAATTGGGGACTAAGAGGTGATTCACCTCATCACAGCAGAATCTTTTGATCTTCCATCAAGATTCTTTAAATAGCCAGTTCCCCTGGGGCTTCCAAAACAAAACACCATCAAACTAATGCATGAGCATTCTCAAGACTACCCCACTGCATAGAATAACGTGTGCCTGTATCTAATATTCTTCCCTAGCTTCCACTTGACCTGAAGGTCAGAGCATGCTGTGTCCTACTTGAAGAGTATTACTTATCAAAGAAGCAACACCATGTCTTCCAAATATAGACTAAACTCACACCATTATATAATCTTATCCTTCCCGAGAAGGAGAACACTAGTTTGGGTATCAGCCTTCACTTTGCTAGGAATGTGGAGGAGAGGTGATGTCAATAAAACTGATGGGGCAGAAGTGGGGTGCCCTGTTCATGCTTCCTGGAGCACTATGCTAAGGATACAGCCACCACTGAGACTGAGAATCTACTTCTTTCTTTTCTGCTCGGTTCCCAACTTTGGCACAGTTAATTTTCCCCATTTGATTGACAGACATCTCCACTCCCAGCTGTGTGTTCAAGCATGGCAATGCAGGAGGCCCAGAATCCACCGTGTAGGAGAATCGCAGGCCCGTGTCCTGCATATCACAGCCCACTTTCACCATGCTGCCCCCGTTCCGTTCCACCAGAGTGCTGTGAGCCAGCAAGTTAAGTAACACCCTAAAGCAGGCTCCTATTTAAAACTCCAATAGATGACAGCCCATATGAGAAACAGGCTTCACTCTGTCAAGTGAACATCTCTGAGGCATCTGCATTTTCCAGGCCACTGTGTTCTTTCTCTTAGCCCACCAAGGTTGCACTCAGTTCTTCAGGCTGTTCTGCAGGATGGAAGCTGCTGTGTCTCATCAGGGGGCTGTCAAATTGTCTTACTTTTCCTGCCTAATTCAGATGAGGATATCCATATTTATATTGATCTAGGCACATGAATGGCAATCACATGTGAGGCTTCAACTTGGCAGAGATGATCCAAAGCATATTTGCCCTTACTGCAAATTCCTACATAGCCACAAGATACTTCTATTTAGCCTGGTCACCAATGTGACTTATTTACTCTCCATAAACAGAAATTATATGAACTATGTGTGTGTGTGTGTGCGTGCACATCACTGATGTATGTGCATGTACAATTGTGTATTATCTTTCCTATAGTAACTATTTAGAAATGTTATCTTCGCATTCCTTTGCCAGCTTTCTGCTAGAAATCACCTATTAGTTTTGCTACTATTGTGACCGCTCCAGTTTAGAGCCCTGGTCTAGCCTACATTCAAATGCAATCTCCCAACCTTAATAAGGCCCAGGATAAAGAAAGAACGAAGCCACTGTGTTGTGCCTTGTAACATTTTTGTTGATCCATTCCATTCTGCCTTTGCCAGTGACTTTTGAGATGTAATTTGCATTTATTGGTCTTTGTAATTTTTCATAGAATGATCTTCTTATAGCCATGATTCCAAGATATTTCCTATGAGCCAGGAACAAACTTTCTGCATCCCCTTTGTCTTATGTTCGGCTCACTCCAATCCTGCTTGTCCTCTTTCATACATCAGGAACCCTGTAAAGATTCAAGTCTTCCAGTTCTTTCAGCAACACAGTGAGGTGTCAAGTCATCAAAAGCTGCCTTCAGGTTTCATGCTGTGGGCACACTGTTCACCCTGGATCACCCCACAGCCGGGATGCTGAAATGATCAACATCGCCAAACTTTTGTTAGTTGTGGTACAAGCAATATAATATACACTGTTCTCAGTGAATCTGCCCTCAAGGAAGGAAATTATAAGTCTCCCCTGTGATCCTCATATTGAAGTTGTCTTTCTAGCCTCCATCCCTCTACGATTACCTCTGGGATGATAGGAAGCTGAGGGGGTCCTCGCTGCTAAAATCCATACGGTTCACGTTGTTTTGCTTTATACTCCCATGTCTCCCTGGAAACAATTGTAAAGAAGACTTGTTCCTTCCTCCAGTTGTTTAAAATGTACCTTTCCACCAACATTAATTTCTTATCCAACTGTTTTTTGTAGTATACCTCTCATGCCCCCATCCTTTTCTAAGAACCTGGCATTCACAAATTAAATTTCCCCTGATCAAAGCTGCTGTTTCTGCTGCACCTCTGATGATGTGTTCTGTAACACCTGTAAAACCTGTTGTTTTTATATTTGTTTACCCTCCCACATGCAAGGTGCCTGTGGGAAACAACACCTAAAACTTGTCATGACAGATCATGGCTACATGAAAATGGGATCATCTGGAGCTAGGGGAGGAAAGAATTAACACTGAAACAATTTATAGGCTGGGATCTTTCTATCTTTTACTTTGTTTTGAGGATGGGTCTCACGATAAAGCCCCAGCTGGTTTTGAACTTGATATCCACCTGCCTATCAAATTTGAGGATTAAATTCCTGTGGGAAATCTACTCATTTTCTTTCAGTAGACCTTTGGCATACATCTGACCACTTATGAATTTGCCACCATAATCCACTACTAATACCCATAAAAATTTCAGTTTTTGCAATGAAGGATTTTTCATGTCTATTTTAATAGTGTGGACTCTTCTGGATTTTGGGGATTATCAGGAGTCTATGCTGTACATGACATCTGTAGCAGGAGCTAGCCAGTCCCACATGGCAACAGCAGGATCAGCTTAGCTCATCCTGCATGCACACCACATGTCCAAAGTGCTGTCTGCTTACCTGGGTCTCTGAATGCTGCCTGAAAGAGCTGCTGTTGTTTGTGGTCTGCCGAGGTGGTGCCCAAGCACAGCGGGATTAGAATAGCCAGATTCTGGTTTTGTCTGCACCAATACTCTCTAAAACAGAGACATGAATCTCTGACAAATCAGAGTGTTGGGATCTTCATTGCCTATGCTGGCAGGAAACGGAAAGTGGAGTGTCAAAATGAGCTCAGAAGGCCCAGATGCTGCTGTACTAATTCAGCTGTCATTCTCAGCCCCGTGTGTCTGCCCTCGCTGAAGCTCTGAAAATCACATGTTCTCTCTGCCCTCTTGTGCAGATCGTGGTCACTTTGCTTCCTCTCAGACCCTGTTTTCTAACTCAATAAAAAGAAAAAAAGATTAGCAATCTATCCTGGGAGATGAAATAAACTGAAAGGATGCACAGAAAAAGACAGTTCTCTAAACGCTGTTCCTCAGAACTGGAATTCTAGACCAAGCACACCTATGTGCCCCCACTGCCTTCTTAGAACATGGCGAGAAACAAAGCACTCCTATAAAACAAAAAAACGAGTCTTTACAGAGCATGCTGGCTGCTCAGGTAGGAATCAGACGGGCATTTAAGCACCCTCTCTGAAAGATGCCTTTTGGGAAATCAGACAGACCTTGCTCCTGGCTCTCCTTAGGCCAGGATTAGTGTGCATCTGGAGGAAGAAGGAAGGATTCGAGGAAGGGGTGGGCAGAAACTCTCCCAGCCCTCTAAGGCAGCCAGGGCAAGCTGGTCTGAAAGCAGCATCCTGAAGCTCCCCCCAGACACTCACAGCCCCACAGCTCAGCATCTCTCCTCTCAAAACAGCTAAGCACGAGCATCTGGAGAAAGCCAACCGTGCACATTCCCAGTGGTTGATCTTTCATTTCAGGTTCAAATCAAGGCCAAATGAAGCAGTCCACTTTCATAGTTTGCTTAGCCTTGTTCCTTCCATTTCAATTACCCCTCTCCTCACTCTCAACAGACAACACATCCCATAATTTGTTCAATGTATTTTTAAACCAACTCGATTTTTATTACTTAGATATATATACTTTTTATAGTATTGTTTTATCAGTAATAATGATAACAGAGGTCCCATGGACAGAACTCCTAAGAACTTTTATTAAGAGGAAGCTTGACACCTCGTGATTCGGACTGCCTGGGTTTGAGTCTTGCTTCTGATATTGCTGAGCAGTTTGGTTTGGGAATTCTAATATTGTTTACCACAAACATAATAGTGTTTCATTAAATTGTTAAGATTAAGTGAGATGACAGGAAAAATGTTCTGCAACGCTGCCCAAAAGAAAATATGTCCTTAATAGGTTATTTCATATTAATATTATTTACCTCTCAAGCATTTCATTCATACCTATGAATTGATTTTATAATAGCACAAGTGAAAACCTTAAGCCTTGGATCATTATAGGGACCTTTGGTGTCACCCACGCCCCTCCAGACAGAAGTGTTGACTTTTAGTCAGAGGTAAGGAGGGTTGAAGTTGCAGGGATGATCCTGTTTATGGGGAGGAGGCTTCTGGGACAGTGTATGGCATCATGTGGCCAGACACTGAGACAGGGTTACCTGCCCCGTCTCTCTTCCCTCTCTCTTTCCCTTCTTCTCTTCCTCACACTTTACCCCCTCCCCACTTCTCATAAAGCTATCAAGATTCGACTCTGGGGACCCTACCTGAGGACACCACCTAATCCTAACTAATTCTAAGATAATTGTTTCTAACTAAAAGGGTAGAATTAAGTTTCCACCCTCTCAATATCTCCTCATGGACATTAAATTCTCGCATGTGGCCCATTAGGGCATAGACAACACAGTGTTATGCCATGTATATACATGCACGTGCATGTGTGCATGCATGCGTGTGTTTGTGTCTGTGTATGTGCATGCACACACGCACACCCACCCACACATGCACATGCACATAGGCGGGCCTTGAACTTGCTCTATGGCCTCGCCTCAAATTTGCAACCTCTCGCCTACGCCTCCCTGGTGCTTCTGGGATTGAGGCGTGCACCACCATGTCTAGTTGCATATATTTTATAACTCAAAGGCATTTCGGGAGAACACTGTTAATCACTATCAACATCACAGAGAATTTCCGTGGGGAAGACAACTTCCTGGACCTGCTTCTTCTTTTCAGGCCTCCGCTTCAGTTCCACTCCATCAGAACAGCGTCTTTCTTCTCTGACCGCCCTCCAGCCTGTGCCACCTCCTTCCTTACCTCTTTATCAGAGCATCGCAGTGCATTCCACTTTCCAGATGAAGCTTCCAGCACATCTAGACAGCTTCAATGACTTTACTCATTTATTTAGGTGTTAAATATTTAAATATTGCCTTTGTCTAAGTAACACCAAACACCACACACATGCAAGTATTGTTCTGATTCCTCTCTAGACTAGGAAATGAGTGTAAGGATTTTTTTTAATGCTGTTTCACAACTATGTCCCCAGTACCTCACACACTCACATGCAGACAGTACACATAAAAGCAACCAACAAATATTTGTCGAATGAATAAATAAATGGATGAGAAGGAAATTGGAACTGACAACACATAAAGTGTTTTCCCGGGGTCACATAGGATCAGAAGAGAGGGCCAAAAAGGTCTGGCTTTTCTGCTAGATCCCGCCATGCAGCGGACTAGAACAGCCAGGCGCGATTGCAGGTTCCCAGGGTGTCCTGCACAACATTCAGGAGGCCATAGGTCACAATTATATTCATAATTACACTCCAAATGTTATTTTTTTTTAACTCTGCTGACATTTGCACTGATGATCTGAAAGTAATGGTGGGTAAAACTGTTGGCCCCTGGATGCAAATCAAGGCAGCGGCTTCCCACTGAGCCAGCAGCCACAGAGTAGTCTTTGTTGCCACACAGGCACAGCAAGGGCAAAGAAAGAAGCCAGCTTGTATAAGAATACCTTCTGATAAAACAGTACAAAAGGAAGGAATGTTTATTAAGTCCCCAGTCTTAGAGGCAGGCCCTTTCAGTGGTCTGTGTGACAGGCCGGTGCACACCTAAGCGAGGCAGTTGGAAACCCAAGTCTGATGGTTATAGCCAAGTAGAGCTCATGTGAGACTGAGTTGTGAGCTCACTAGTCTCCTTTTTCTTGGAACACAGTTTTTTGCTTGAAAGAACAAATTCCAAACAAACTATGGTTATTCAGACTTGGGCATTTGGCAGGCTTTTTCTCAAAAATGAGCAAGGAAGCCTGTCACTTAAAAGAAAACAACTGAGAATATTGGTTGCCAATGGTAAAACGTGTGTTTCTGAGTAAAAAAAAAAAATTAGAATAAAAAAAAAATTCTGAGAGCTTGACAGATTCCCAATATTGAAGGTCTTGTCTGATGTGATCAGTAATACATTACTAGATCACGTTTTTCTTTTCGTGTTGTGTAATGAAGTGTGTCAGCTTTTAGAAGGTATGGCTAGCTCAGCAGAGCAGTATTTTCCAAATGTCCGATGTCTGATGCTATGAAATAGTGCCTGGAGAAAGACTCCCTCAGGATGCAGAGGAAAGCTGTGTGTTTTTATTTAGAAGGGGAGGAGTTTGCCGGCAGGCTCAGAGAGGGGGTCACATCTTGCCTTGCAATTAACCTTTAGGAAATGTCTGGCCCCTGTCAAGTTGGGGTGAATTGAAGAAGAAATTCCAATGTACCTGAAAGGCCCTGAGGATGACTTCTCCTTTTCCTGTGTCCAAGCTGTGATACCAGCTTTTTACATCCTCCGGTCAAAACAATTCAAGAGCACGTGTGCGAATATACTTAATTCTATTAGCTTGGGGAATTAAGCAGATTTGTAAAACACAAAATAATGACACCTTGCCTACTCATTTTTTGAAAATATTATTACTTTTTCCTGAGTATATATTTGCTGACGTGATTATTATTGTTAGTTTTGCATCAGTTTGTTTCCTTATGTTTTTTGTTTTTATTTCTGATGTTGTAATTATTGACAGCAATAGCAGTATTGATAAGTTTTTTGGTTTTCTTTTCTTTCATTTTTATTTTTTTAAAGCATTTTCGCTATTCTGAAGTGTAGAAAGGGCTAGTGAGACCAAAAGGCTTTATAAGTCCTGAATTAGAATATATCAGGTGCTGCTCAAACTCCCCAGTGCCAACAAAAATCTGTTTTCCCAGATGGTGGTCTGTTTCAAGACTCCACAAGGCCATAGCAGGTCAATTTTAAAGACAGAAGGCTATTTATACAATTTCTAAAATAATAAAGAGTATGCTTATCTTTGTTTATGAAGATACTGGCTATTAACACTTCAAGGCTAAAAATGACAGTTTCTTCTCTTTCTCATTTTTTCCCTTTTTATGTTTTGTTCATAAAACACAACCTGCAGATGTCAGGTTGTCTATGGCTGTTTGGGAGGAGAAATGTTAGTCAAGAATTGGATCTTGGGGCTGGGGAAGTGCGTCACTGGTAAAATCCTCTCTGAGCAAGTATGAAAACCCAGGTAAGATTCCCCATGTAAAAGGCAGGCATGATGACGTATGAATTGGGATTTCCTGCACCTATGTAAAAAGCAGGTATGGTGAGTCATGGATTGAGAAGGCAGAGACACAGAGACAGGCAGATCAGAGCCGCAGCATTCACTGGTAAGCTCCAGGTTTAATGACAAACCCTGCATCAAAAAAAAAAAAAACAAAAGAATAGATAAGAAAATGAAGAACAATAGAGCATGCATGCTCACACACACACGTACATGCACACCCACGGAAATTTTAAAAATAAGTGGATAGTTTCATCTGGAATCTGAGTTGATAGAGCTTCTTTCTAGCTGATGGCACACGCTAGTTGCTGTGGCAGGATGAGAGGGGTGTGGTAAGTTCCCGTTAAACAGAACTGATTCATAATGTGCTCAGTGAAAAGGCCCCTATAGCTCTCCTACTTAAATTTCTTTGGGCAACGAAGGTGTCATAAGCCTACCTAGCTTGGAAGACATCAGGAATCTGGCATTCTGTCACAGTGTCCTGATCCAAGAAAATATGAGGTGGCACATTTGTGGAATACAGTGTGTATGTGCTGCTCTGATAAATATCATAATGCAACCCTCACTCCGCAACACAAACTCCCCATTTAGACCGTTGCCCGCGTTCTCGTTTGTGAGGCTCAGATGTAACTGTCCACAGTTAAGCTTTGTCCATACTCCCTTGTGTTCTTTCTGTTTGACTATATCATATATCTACATAGTTTTCTCATAGTATAGCTTAGTCCATGTTAATTTTACTTTGTTGGCAAATTATTCTCATTTTAAACTTTTCTTAATTGTTTAGAAATTAGGTAAATAGGCAGTGCATATTAGAATAGATGGCATAGCAATACATATCAATGTAAGAGAATATTTTTTTAATTTTTGGATGGGGGGGTCTCTGAATGAAGAATTAGATGGATTGTTGTGATGACAAGCTTTTGGGGACGAGAACTTGGCCTTACTGGTTTCCCAATCCCCAGAGCCTGATACAGTGTCTGGAATTTAGAAGACACTCAATGTTTGTCCATTGCATGAATGACTCTTGCCACAATGCCTTCTGGAATATTATTGCTCAGATTTTCAGTGTCACCAGTGCAGAATTAAATTGCTATAGCAGACTCCTAAATGGTTTGCACAGTGGTTTTCTTTTCATTTGTGTGATGATTAGCAAGGCTGCATATATTACCAAAATTTTTCTTTTACTCTTGTGGTTTTCCTTGCGTGTGCTCTAGTAAAGCAAAAATTTCTTCCAGTAATTGCATCCACATATTTAGGTTTCTGATTGTTTGGGGCTCTGTGTTACAGATTTCATGAGGAAAAAGAGTAAGTGAGAATGAGTTGGAGATGGGGCCAAAGGAGGGCAGTTGAAGAAATAAAGCATAAAATTGTATTGTCACCATCCTTGTCTCAGCCCATTCTATGCTGATATACCATAACACCTGAGACTGGAGAATTTATAATGAAGAAAAATTTACTTTCTGACAGTTCAGGAGACTGGGGACTCCAATACCCAAAATTTGTTGTTCATCAAAAGTTTTCTTGATGGAACATCACCTGGTGGAAGACAAGAGGAAAAGGAAGAGCCCTGTGAAACAGACCAAATGTACTCTTTGAGTCTATGACAATGGCATTAGCCCATTTATAAAAGCAGAGACCTCATGGGTCAGCTATCTTTGAAGGTTCTGCTGTAGGAAATCCTACAGCCAGTAGCCTTTAAGTTACCCGCTCACTTGGGCGTGGCCTCTTGTACTATAAATGCCAATGTAGCGGTAGCTCTCTCTTCTGGTTGTGGGATTCAGTCGCTGTTCCCCATTCGAGCAGAGGACTGTGGTCTGCGAGTCTCCCCCTAAATAAATAACCCTTTATTATACTCAATTCTGAGCTAGTGTGGGATTTCTTTTGAGCGTCCATCTTCAAGGTCCCAACTCATAAAACTGCCACAATGACAATTAAATTTTTAGCATGCCTTGGAAGTTTGCACATTCGAACCACTCATGGTTGGCCTCTCTAACCTCAGCAGATACCTTGACTGAAAATATTTTGTAAGTCTTCACACTGTTGACAGGTGCATACAGTTTCAACTCTGTTTTCTGAGATAAGATACTGTGACTTAGCAACACAAGCTAGAAGAGAGAAGAAGCAAGACAGCTTCGAGTTTCTGTTTGTGTGAACTTGGAGCCTGAGTTCCTTCTCTGGGTATTGTGTTTCCCACCACCATCACTGGCATGGAGGGGCATTGGCAACAACGTTTAAGGAGAAAGCATGTTCTTTGATGGATCGAATGGGAAGACTCCATGCTGTTTGGGGTTGGGTCTGAAGACAGGTGATTGAGACGCTGTTGTGCACTGAGAACATATGACCCGTGGCAATGCCAAGAGGAAGCTAACACTGGGATTGGCCCTCAAAGGCCCAAGAGGTAACATTTCAGAATATTCAGTGGATAGAAAGAAGACAGATGCAGAGTGAGTTAGCAGCCCAGTTTAGGACTGGTACACAAAGCTCTGTGCAAAGCAGGACAAGAGTAAGGATGTTGCAGAATGAGCAACTGGGCTCCTGCCAGGTATCAAACTTAAAACACATTCCAGGCATCATCTTTCACAGATAAGAAGTAGTTGGGAAGCCAACTGGCAGAGGCTTCCCAATAGGCAGCTAGTCATATATAGTTATTCACATGTAAATTCATTAAGTAGAATAAAATTAAAACACCAGTTCCTCAGTCATGCCAGCTACATTCCCATAGCTAGAGAATGAGATAGCATAGATACAGGAAGCACTCACCATTACAGAGAGTTCTACTGAACTACACAGCCCTTGATCGTTCAGGTAGGTCAGTATAGACCAGTATGGACCAATGGCTACAGCATCCATGACTGAAGGAACCTGTAAGAAGTGCAGATCCCGTCCCAGACTTTGGAAGTTTCAGGTAAGAGGTACCTTCCAGCTGAGTAGCATTGACTTCCCTGTGGCTTTAACAGGTCCCAGCAGATCTTCTTTGCTTGCTGATGATCCATGCCACCTAAGTTGAGGGTTTCTCAAAAGAAGAGATGGACATCTAATTTTTCACTTTCCCTGCAAACATTTTCCCTCATCTATTGCTCTTCCTTTCATTTTAGTTTTGCTCATTTTTATGACCGTATTTTTGGATCTTATTAATATTTAAGAGATTATAATGGTGGGAGCCTGCCTTGGCTCTTACTTGGGAACAAAGCATATCCCTCCACCCCCGGTCCTCCCCACTATGGCTTTGTAGCCAGTATCTCTGAGGCACCCTCCACAGAGGTGATGATTTCTCCCGCGCAGAGACATGCCATTTCAGCAGCCTCGTCCAGAAACCGGGTACAAAGACCCACCTACCTTCTGCACAGCAGGCTTGGGCAGTGCACTTGTACCCAAGCTTAGTGTTTACAGATGTCCTGGCAGGGATGGGAACCCGTCTTGCAAGGCCTCATAAATATTTAACAGCAAGCACTTTATAAAGAAGAGTATTATTAAGGGCGGTGCTGCCAAGCAGTCTCAAATGTGCCCATCTATCAGGAGCTGCTAATGCTGTGGACAGAACCCCCTGACAATAGCCCTGGGCAAATGGGCTCCTTGTCTTAAGAGAGAGTTGAGAAAGAATTTAGAAGACTACCCAACTAATTCTACCCTTCATAAGATACCCCCAAACCCCGTTGTATCCTGATAGTAAAGTAAATGACCTTTCAACAAATCTACAAGAGAAAAGGCAGTGATGGATAGGGGGGAAAATTCCATCTATATACACATGCTCCTCATGTCCACACAAAGAACTGGTTTGCCCAACCAATTTTTCATAGGGCTTCCTGTATTCTGCTATAAGTAGATGACTCTCCTGTCACCATGGAAGCTCAGCCCACACCACTTATTTCAACTCTTCAAGCTTTAATGATGCTGGTTCGGTTTTCTTTGCCCTGTGGATTGGATACACCACATTGCAATTCAAATCGCCCCAAACACCACAGTAAGCATGAGGTGATCACATTTCTTCCTAAGTGGAAATGACTCTCCACAGGGGACTCATTCTGGAAGCGAGGGGCTAGGGCAGCATTGCCCTGGCAACTTCTCTTTCCCTAGATGATCATCACTGGAGGTAAATGCTTGGAAGATTAAAGTCTCCAGTTCATGAAGCAAACTCCTGTTATGTTAGGAAAATACCCTCCACCGGCCATCTCCAGTGCAACCGATTAAGTCACAGGGATTGCTAAATGGAAGGGATGTGCTTGTGCCGTTCTTACTGCATTTACCCTTCAAAATGCTTTCACTTTTTTAAACTTACAAGACCTGTGAAGGGTCTGAAGAGCTAATTGAGGAACTCAGTGTGACCCAAAGAAGGCAAGAGAATTTGGGTATTTGCTGGCATAAGATACTTCCAGTGCCAGCCAGGAAGGAAATGGCCTTCTGAATTCCTTACATGGCTTTTTGCTTCCTCAACAATAAATATTTGCATGGAACTCACCCTTCACATAGAAGCAGGGTCCTAGTGCCAACACATAAAGAGCCCTCGTATAAAGCATGGAGCCTCTCTAAGTGGCTCTATATTTCAGCCACTCACCTTGGGGCATTTCCTGAAAACAGGTAGGAGAACGTTCAAGAGAAACACATGAGCTAACGGAACCATGAACTAACACAGCCATCATGAGCCATGATGACGATCGAGCTCTCCCCAGTGTACATGCTTTGTTCCAAGTTATAATCAAAAAGTTCATTTGTAAGCACATTACTGGGGACCTGGAATAAACTTTCCCATAGAAACGATGTTATAAATAGAGCTGGAGCTCACCCGCAAAAGCTCGTCTCAGCCAAATGCAGTTCCAGTATTATATAGTTGCTAGAAAACAATAACAGCCAGATATCCATAATTAAACCAAACAGAAGGACAATAAGATGAAATGTCTTTTTTTTATTGCGCGAACATTCATTCTTAAGGGAAAGATTAATTGGACAAGGATGAGGAGGTAAATGGAGACGATGTGGCGCTCTCGGGAAAGGCTCTGGGTTACCTCAAGGGCTGTTGAAGCTGATGGCTTGAGCACTTCAGAGTGCCTTGTTTCACTTCAGAACCTACCACTTGCCTTGTGCTGAGGGCAGGTGGACAACTCGCACTACTTGTGTTTAGCCCCTATAATTAAAGCCAGTTTTTATTGTTCCCTTCGCACAACGAGAAAAGAGAAGAAACAGGCAGGGAGGAGGGAAAAGGGAGAAAGGGGAGACGAGGAGGGAAGGCAGGAAGTGACTGAGAGCGACTTTCTTGGAGCAGGTAAGGAAAGGTTAACCAGGAAGAGGAAAATTGAGCTAGGTGAGAATCGGGATTTGAGAGTGAAAGATTGTCCGGGAGGTGTCAACAGAATCAATGAATCAGTCACAGGAAGAGGAGGGAAGGAGGGAGAGGGGAGTTAGGGAAGAAGAGAGAACCGGCCTCGTGGAAAAGTGCTGCCTTGGACAGTTTCTCTGCAGGTCATTAGAGGATGCTATCTTTGCTGCTGACTGGAGCAAATCAGACGGGGACAGCCTTGGGGTGAAGGGGGTGAGCTGAGGATAATGAACACGCTCCCCTTCCCACATAAGAACCTGACGTGTGCCGTGCTGACTTCTGAACCTAAAAGGCAACTCTGTGTTACTGGAGACAGGTTCCTTATCTCCTGTGGCTCAGCATCACTCACCATCATTCCTTATCATCTCAGCACCCCCACACCTCCCGTCCCTGCAAGGTGGCCCTTTCCTTCTTTGGGAGTGCAGTACAGTCCCCAAATGCCTGCAACTCTCATTTTGCTTTCTCTCCACTGCTGGCTGCTGCTCCGCTCTGCCCTTCTTCATCCCAGCAGCCTCTTCCTCCAGGATTAATGGATATCTGGAGTAGGATTTAGGAGAGCTTTATAAAGATTTTGAGACAAGAGAGGGAAATTTTAGTATACAAGAGAAACAGCATCGTATACAATACCAGACACAACTATGGCCTCTCTCCAAGCACAAGTTCTCTCCTGGCTTGGGATACTGCCCAGGAACTATGTGGTTTGGGTCTCATCCTCTACCGACAAAGTGCCTCCTCTTTCTTGTCTACCCAGTTTTCAGGATGCAGACTCCCTTCCTTTGCAGTAATTGCAAGAAGCCTCCAGACGAGAGTGTTAGCACCACACGGGCTTCCTTTTTTTTCTCCTTAATAATCACATTGGCGAACACAGGTGAGCCCCTCTAGGGCCTCGGAGGGAAGACAATAGGTGTGTGAGGAATGCAGAGACACAGGCAGGAGGTCACACTGGTTCCCTTAGACTATGGCTCTGGGAGCCTCGTTCATTGATGGAAAAACAAAGCTGTTGAAAGGTAGAATCCAGGAGAGAGGTAAGGAAGGCTGGCAATAAAGACCAGAGTGGTTTATGTAGAAGGAAGAGAAGGATCTAGAAACTCTCTGAGTCCTGAGTACTAAGGAACCACAGGCTGTTTTCTGAGAAACCAGCAAGGATTCAAGAAAGGCAAATTTGAAATCCAGCTTGGACTGTACTACTTTAATACAACACAGTGGATGCTTGTACTTTACTGGACAAATGGATTTCATTATCTTTTGTCTTAATCCCCTACTACAAACTAGGGTAGGAGCCTAACCCAGAGGCCTATTAATTAGTTTTTAAACAGAAGAGCCATTTTCCTTGACAAAGCCCGGACTCCCTTATAATGCAGGAGTAGATGAAGTCATTTATTCTTTTAAATAGCTATTTCTCCTTCAGCTTACACTTTTCAGTCTATAAATGTTTTTGGATAATGCCTAACTAAACCCTGGGCCCCAAGCAAAATTCAGGGAGTGGTATTTAATAATAAAAAATATTCTGATTGACATAAGAGATACAAAAGTGAGGAAATATTGGCACTGTAACTGCTGGATGAAAGCCAGGTAATGATTGTCTTTTCCTTGGTGGCTGTCAGGTTTGGGAAGGAGGGGCCAGCAGGAACAGAAGAAATGGCACCTGTGCGCTGTGTGCCTTTCTTCCCTGGTGAACTTCACACTGGGTTTAGGCACATACACAGCACCTGTGATCACAGGCAGACTCTGGTCCTCTGAGCGCCTCTTCAAGGCCTCCGTAATCCCATCCTTTCTGGCCTGAAATGAACCAGGTGGCCTCCCTATTTCCCTGGTTTAATTTCTCTTTGTTTATGGCATAAATCATTTGTAGTTATGGTCTGAATATTTGGGCCTCTCTAATATATTGAAATCCTAGCCTCTGATGGAGTGGTATTAGAAAGTAGGCCCTTGATCAGTTGTTAGGCCAGGAAGGCAAAACCCTCATCAATAACTGGGTTTAGCGTCCCTTATAAAAGAGATTCCAGAAAGCTCTGTCACCACGCTCTGTCATGTGAGGCCGTACTGAAAAGATGGCCAGCAGTATATGAACCAAGAAGCCTCCGAAGACATCAAAGCTGCAGGCAGACTCTTTGACCTCGGGCTTCTAGCCTCTAATCCAGGGGACACAGCCACCGAGTGTAAGACTCCCAGACTTTGGCACTTTTTTAAAAAAATAACAGCTTGAAATGGTGAGACGAGACACCTCTCTCCCTCTCCTCAAACTCCATAGTTTGACTTCCCGGGAACAGGTCTGATTTCTGACTTAGAGGTGAGAGTTTTGCCTTGAACTTCCTGGGCTCTCCACGTCCTGCTGTGTTAAGTAAGCAGAAGGCTAAGAAGTCTCTCTCTCAGATTTCATCTGTGAAGACAGAAGAAAGTGGACTACAGATTTTGTTTGGCTGTTATTTTAACAAGGAACCATAAGCATAAAAGAATTATTCTGAAAGATGGCTTATATGAGTTTTGTAAAGTAAAAAAATAAATAAATAGAACTGTTTCAAAAGCAGGACATAATTTAGTCACGCCAATGTAATTTCTATTCAATCTGAGATTGATTTGAACAGAGAATCAATATAATAAAAATAATAATAAATAATAATAATGATTCTGTTACATTTTCTTTAAAGATTTTTTATAAATTATAAAAAATAAAAACTTGAAAGTTTAGCAGATGTGCCAAGATACAGTGGGTAAATGTTTTTAAAATAAATGGCTAGATTTTGGAGATTATCAAGGAATGAATGAAAACTCCACAGAGCTCTTTTCTTTTTTTAAATTAATTTATTTATTTTGGTTTTTCGAGACAGGGTTTCTCAGTAGCTATGGTGCCAGTCCTGGAATTTGCTCTGTAGACCTGGCTGGCTTCGAACTCACAGAGATCTGCCCGCCTCTGCCTCCCGAGTGCGGGAATTAAAGGCATGCACCACCACCGCCTGGCTCACAGAGCTTTTAAACATCTGCTCTTTTAAGATATAAAGGGTCAAGAAAGCATAGGATGAGTTATTGATACTGTGCTTACAGACCCAGCCCTGTTGAAGGGTGAGAGGGGGGGCACTTCCTTCTTCTCTAGAAGAACTAGTGAACTTACTTGATGGTGGTTAGTTGAGAGGGAACATGCAGGACCCTGACATACAGGAAAAGGTTAAATTAATGGTCACCCTAGGCATGTGCACTCTCAGCTTGTTGAAGTGAGCATTTCTTCTACTGACCAGATGTGGGTCATGCTCAAGGAAAAGCTCTGGTCTCATCTTCCATCAGACAGCTGACAGTTAATACAGAGACCCACAATGGTCAAAGTCTATAGAATAAGTGACTGTGTAATGCTATGACCTAAATGGGACATCGTTATCACCTCTCTCCCTGCCACCCATGCTTGGGGCACATCATGAAAGAGGGTGTAGACAGATAGTAAGATCCAAAGGTAGGGGGAGATCTCTGTTAAGTAAAGTGTTCTGGATAGGATGGGGCCATTGTACTCATGAATTCACAGAGGCTTTGGTTGCCTGCCCCACACCTTCATAAGATCAGCCCGGTCACCTAACTTAGAGAAGGCCCTGAGATGCCATGACTCTAGTTGCAGCAGATGACTGCTGGTGAATGGGGAGTCAGTTTCTTCAGCTGTGTGGCCCATGGTAGGTTGTCCAAGTTCTAGTGGATGCTACACAAACCCGTATGAATATGGGCAGCACTCATTGGTCTCAATATGCTACGAAAAGAGGAGAAGGAGAAGTTGGGAAGGGAAAGTGTATGAGTGTGGGATTGGGAAAAGAAGTAGCGATGAATATTTTAAAACAGTGTATTCGTGTGTGAAATTACCAAAGAATAAATTAAAGTTTCTTTTACAAAGAGAGTAAAAAAAAAGTGTTAGGCCAAATTTGGCTGGAGTTTTGCCCAGGAGCGTTCTTACTAGAGTTTAAGAAGAGCACATTGGTCAGGGTCCATGGCATCACAGTGTTGGTGGCCTCCTGTGTCGCTGTTTTGACAAATGTGCTCTTTTCATTGTTAACAGTTTGTTATCCCTCTATGCAAAAGAATGGCACAGATCCATCCCTAGCCTTCTTCCTAAGTATATTGCCAGTCTCAATCAGAGGCTACCTATCCCCGCACTGCAGGGGGAAACAGAGGAGGCTGGCGCATGGTTGCTGTTAAATCAAGGTCAGAATTGTGATGCAATTCCTTGACTGCACGTTCTAATTTTCAAACTCACGTTGCTTTGTGAATTAACAAGAAGATGTCTCACTTAAGAACCGGTCTGATGTCAGATCCATTGCAATGGAATATTACTTCAACTATGGAAAGATGTGTTACATTTGTTTCTACTCTACTTGTTTAATTATGTAAAGATGTATTGCTGTTTCACCTTGCCTGTCTAAGGAACCTGATTGGTCTAATAAAAAAAACCTGAATAGCCAATAGCTAGGCAGGAGAGGGTTAGGAGGAGCTCGCAGGCAGAAAGAATAAATAGGAGGAGGAATCTAGGCTGGAGAGAGACAAGAAGAGAAGGAGGAGGAGAGAGGGACTCTCCTGGGGCAACTGCCAGGCATCCAGACTATAGAGACAGTAGGAAAGCAAGATACACAGAAGGAAAGAAAGATAAGAATCCCCAAGACAAAATGTAGATGAAGACAAACAGGCTAATTTAAGTTAAAGAAAGAAAAGTAGCATAAGGCCGAGCATTCAAAATTACTAAGTCTCCGTGTCGTGATTGGGAGCTGGTTGGCAGTCCAAAAGAAAAAGCCTATATATGCAGCCAGTCCTCTGCGTCTGGTCCTGGGGACTGCTCCTATGTTCCGTCGTGCAGAGTCATCCTGAATGACTGCTGTGAACACACTTCTAACAGAGAGCAGAGAAACCATGGGCCTACTAGGAGTTCCATTCCAATGATGATGTAGATTCTAACAATATTGAATGACAAAATTTCTAGAGCATTGAATGAAATGTAGGATTTTTTTTATTTTTTTACTTTTAATGCAATTTAATGCAATTGTTTCCATGAAATCATTTCAAATATATTCACATTCTTCAATACATTTTAGCAGTCTCATCATTTAGATTTCAAGGGAAAATCCAATCAAGAATATGCTAGGATAAAGGTAGGATAAGGGACCACTAAGAGATGGGACTAATTCAGGAGTTAATAATTATTTTTTAGAAAGTTTCTCAAATTACCAATTATGCTTCATTAATTAGTTATGAAATAAATCTAGTGGGCTATGACCCAGTGGGTTTTTTTTAATGAAAATGAATGGGTAGGATGAAATGGAAAAGACAGAATAGAACATAAAATGTCAGAGTGCACCTTCCACAGTGAGATTAAACATTATTTAACCTTGCCTTTGTTTGTTGCATGTATATGTGAGTGTGTGTGTGTGTGTGTGTGTGTGTGTATGTCTACTGAGCTGAGCATATGAAGTGTATTTCATGTCTCTCACAGTCTGAAAAGTTTGGAGGGCATAAGCACAGCACATATAAAACACATGAAGGAAAACAAATCAAGAATCAAAGGTGTCATGTGAAATTACAGGTACGGGAGAGAAGAACCAAAGAACACCAGACAAATTCTGTTTCTTTTGCTGTCAGCTGTTAATTTCTTTTTCCCAGAATGGAAGGTGGTATTTACAACCAGCTGCCCTTACAGCAATCTAGTCCATTTTCCCTTTGACAACAGGAAGACAAAAGGCAGAAGAAAGAAAGGAAAGCAGAAAGGAAACAAGGAAGAGGAAGAGGAAGGGAGGAGAGAAAAAGAATAAACTAAAAATCAATCAACCTAGTGAAAACAGGGGCATCCTGCACTCCTGTTAGTGTCTGAATCCAGTCATATGCACTCAGTGCTTTAGACACCTGGTATTAGGTGGGAGTGTTTAGTCGCAAGTTATTTGAAGAGAAAGTGGAAAAACAAAGAATTGATTTCTCCGAATGTCAAGCTTGGATCCCAAATTTATTTATTATCTCTTTACAAAGCTGTAATGTAGATTAGACCCATTTGGAATTGTAAATAATTTAAATACAAAGACAAATGCTTCACCTCTGCCAGGGAGTCAAATTCTATAGAGGATCCGAGGTCAATGATTCTCAGGACCCTGAAAGTCGGTTATTGAGGAGTTCACAGGTGACATCCCCTAGAATCACATGATGAAAGAACACCTGCCTAGGGTGTATCTGGGTTTGATTCCCCAGTGATGTACATGAAATAAACTATAATTAGCGTGATAGAGAAGTGTGCGGAATAAGGCAGAGTGTGCACAGTTCTTTCCAGGCTTGATAGACTCTTTAGAAGAGCTGGGAGCCCATTGCTATAAGAATGAGAGAACTCAGGGCTTTTCTATCTAGAATGTTTAAAAGCAGCTATAAGAAAAGAAGTACAATGACCAGGGTCCATGGTGTTACTATGGTACACTTACTATGCTGAGCAGTGTTAGACTCTTGGTACACTATGTTAGCTTGTACCACACTAATGAAAATTTGGTGAAGTTGATTACTTCAGTAAGTTTGTTTGTTTGTTTGTTGATCTTCTAGCCAATGATGGGGAGGAGTCACTGAACAAAAGGCAATACTCTCTTCTCTTGGAACTTGCAGCCCTGGAGACAGGCACGATTTGACAGACTACCTTTCCTACAGGACTGGTAACTAAGCTCAGCTTACAGGAGTTAAGTAGCTTGGCCAAATCACGTCGACGCTCAACAGCAGAAAGTTTGCATTTGAATCCAAAGCAATCTGTCTCCATTGGAGCCCTACCCTTCACTGCCTCCAGCTCCACCCAGGACACTGACAGGAGAGCCCCGCCAGATTCCCGCCCTTAATCATCTTACTCGCCGAAGCATTATACACATGGTTTTTATGATCAGCTCTGGCTTTTGATCATATTGTCATTTACTATTTTCTAAAGGTTTCATAGATGTAAGATTTGTTTGCTCGCCTAAATTGAACATTCCTGGAAGGTTGTACAAGATAATATATTCAGCCATGGTCCCCAAAGGGCCCGGTATCGTCGAGGGCTGGGAACGTTTTCTACAGTAAAAAAGCACCTTTTACTCTGCCTGTGCCAAATGCTCAGCAGCCCAGTGAATTTTTAAAAAAACAATCAAATAACTATTGCCTCTGACACGCAAAGACATGTGATTTTGTGGACATCATCATTAGAAACTGATAGGATTCTAGTGTGAAGAAAGTCCGTTTCTGAGACCTCACGGAGAGCCGAGTAAGGCTTTCAAAGAGATGCCAAGCGGACAGCGGCGGCACCTGGTTTCCAAAAGGGAAGGAAGAACCTGACTCGAAAAGCGAGAGATTAATAACAAAGCATAATCTGCCTGTGAGAAAGACTCTGAAATCAAGAGAGATTCAATTAGGAGAAAGGCTTTAGGGTATTGAGTAAAAACTAAGGTGGCCTTCAAAGGAACCAGTCATGTCTCACACATCCAGTTCACGCCATCAAGAAGCTGTCGGTAAACCTCATGGCCTTGGTGAGGCAATAAGCATATTATGGCTCCCCCACAGGAAGGCTGTTGGCTTTGCCTCCATGTGGCATGGCCGTAAATAAGCTAAGAAAATATAGCCTAGGCAACTGTGCCACAAGACAGCTGTTCTCTGATGCCGGTGATAAGCGCACACACCTCTGATAGCCCAAGGTAGACACAGAAGAGGAATGGCTTAGGAATCAGTCATGAGTCCTGATGTGGGTGAGGTCTCCACTGATGTGGGTGATCAGCAAGGCGACAGCACTGGAAGTGGGACCCACATCTTTCCCTCTTGAACAGGTCTGTGTTTCTCTACAAACAAGATTGAAAACAGGCATGGGTTAGGTTTCCATAAGGGTTATCCGTCTCTGGGTTTGTGAGATAGCCACTGGGACCTCTGCTTTCTCTTCTGTGCAATGGGGCAATGGGACCTCAGCTTTCTCTTCTGTGCAATGGGGCAATGGCAGCCGATCCGCAGTGTGAGAGTGATTCGTGTGGATAAGTTCATTAACAATCATTTGGGGTTTGAAAATGCAAAGCGTGGCATAAGCGCTGAGTATTATGATGTTTCTTGAAAAGGGCAAAGATCTCCACTCGGAAAGGAAATGGGAGGAAAAATTACAGGAGACAGAACAGGAACACACAGGGGAGCAGCCATTAGCCAGTCTGGGGAGCACCATCATGAAGGCTTGAGCGTCATAAAACATCTGTGCTAATTTCCACTCACCTCTGCTCCTCTAGCCAACGGGAGGCAGGCTGAGGAGAAGAAAGCAGCCTGTTGTCTTAAGAAGAGGGAAAAGCAGTAGAGTGAGCATTTGTCTTTGGAGGTGTTGAGGAGATCTTTCAAATGTCACCCAGTTTGGGATGTTCAAAATGAAGAAATTGCTTAATCAATCTGGGAATTTAGTACTTCATAAAGCAAGGCAAACAAGCTTCCAAAATTCAGCTGGTAAAGATTCTTTAGTCATACACACACACACACACACACACACACACACACACACAAATTTCAAGCTGACAGGTTTCTTAGGTTGTCCTTGAAACTCAAATTGCTCCGCGTACTTCATTCCGAATTAATGGAAGGGCATGTTCAACCCAATGCTACCCATTTGGGGCTGCCCTCAAGTCTCTTTCCAGTTGTACAAGGACAAATTCTGCAAGCCCCAATACTGGAGGGTAGGGGGTCAGTTTGGGGGAGGCAATCTGAATAGTTTTTCCTTTATTGGTCACAGTCAGCAGAGACTGAAAGAGTTAAATACATGTAGACAGGAGTTGTTTTCAGGGCGTTAGAATCTAAGCTAAAAGAAAAAGAAAAGGAAAACCCAAATCCCCCAAACTCTACTCACATTTTTCTTTCTCTCTCAGTTCTAACCTGCTATCTGAAGCATCCCTCTAATAAATTAAAAGTGCCTTGTCAAGTAGCTAGTTCTATTATTAACTAGACATGTGTCTCTCCTGGGCTTCCTAGCAGATCAGGAAGGCTGCCAGGGCCTCTTAGCTGAGCTCAGCAGCCTCCAGGATGGAAGACAAGGATGAGGAGTCCTTTAATTTGGTCAAGTGACCCAGAAGGGGCTCAGTGACAACCATGGTCACGGTTGGACTCTTCTCAGCACTGTCTCTCCAGGCCACTCAAGGGCATCAGTGCTGGCCTTGATTGCAGGCACTGGGCAAGTTCACAGCAACACAATTGAGATCTTAAATATTGCATGTAGAGATTCACGGAGCTTCTACCTGATTGCATAGTTCTGGGACGTGGGAAGCAGAAGGGTACCTTTCTGTTTTTGGAACCCAGTTGCTGCAAATAACAGTATGATTTAGCATATGCTCAGGGCTCTGTGTGAAACAGGACAAACAGAAAGGAGACAGATTGAATTGGACTATTTGTTTGAAACTTGGTCTCCTTTGAAATTTGACCTTCTCTAGACACAATCATTTCCAGGTGCTTTTGTTTAGAAGGAAACATGTATCTTCTCATAATATGTTTGCAGGAACAGACATAGGAGAAGGTTGAGATGTCAGGGGCAGCGTGAGTGGATGAGAACGTTGTTCTCACTAAGCCAGCCTCACTTGGGAAACCCAACTACTTTTCAGCTCCAACACACCAGCTCAAGGACAGAAGATAGCACAATCTTGAATCTTATTGCTGAGACCTTTGATATCGCCATACTTAAGTACTGATGTGTTATGGTTTGAATCTGATGATTCTGTCATAGGCTCATGTTTTGAATGCTGTATGTGCCAGTGATGCTCTCTTTGAATGCTATGGAACCAGAAGGAGGCGGGGGCCTAGCTGATGATGAGATAGCTTTGTAGGATACAACTGTGGTTCCCACATGCATCCCCTGCCTCCTGCCAACTGTGAAATGAACACTTCTGCTCCCGGGATCACTCCTCCACACATGCTATCCTGCCCAAACCTATGGAAGCGAACGAATGTGGACTGAAATCCTCAGAGAGCAGGAGCCAAATGAATCATCCCTTCTCTAAGTTACATTTGTCAGGTATTTTGGTCCCAGACACAGGAAAGTCAATCGCTTTAGGTGCCTCTCGCGGACTGCCAAACACATAGTAAGTCTTCAAGAGATGCCTATGGATGAGAAAAATCATTCAAGACAAAATTATGAAACATCCAGAAAGTTAGTAATCTTAACATTCCACTGAGTCGGAGCTCTGTTCTGTTTCCCATACTGCCCCTATTTAAACCTAATGTTTTAAGTGGAACTTAAACAAACTTACCATCAGCAAACGTAGTCTGTTACGTCCTGGAAGCCTCATTCTCTAGAACTGGTGTTTACCAGCTTCCCTCAGCCAGTGAGAGATGCTCACAATGGCTGCTTTTCCTTCTTCCTCCCTCACGTCAGCTGCTCAGGAAATCAAAGATCTGGGTGGCTGCTCAGGCCTTCCTGAGCATAATTCATGTTGCTTTAGGATTTAAGCTTATGGGATTAGACCAGCGATCATAAACCTTGCCCATTATAAAAGCCTAAAATCATTATTAATTTAAAAGTGAGTCTAAAACCTTGGGTAAAACTAATAACAAATGTATGCAGACTCAGACCAAGATGAAACCCAAATCCAGTCTAATTTGAAGCGCTCAGTTTTCAGTGGATTATGAAGTGAGGCTGAGGCTCTTCCCTCCCCGAAAAGAGAACAGGGGAGCAGGGCAGGCTCTTTGCTTCTGCCCAAAGCCAGGAAGTAATAGGCATGCCATAGTAGTTCTCTGGTTCCAACAGAAAAGAAGGATAGGCAGTTGGAGCTGAAATCGATACACCTAGGCTGAAGAAGGTCCAAGGACAAAAAAAAAAAAAAAAAGAAAAGAAAAAAAGAAAACAAAACAAAACAAAATAAAAACACCTTTGAGACTTGGGGCTGAAGACAGCATCCAGGGAAGCAGGGACTCCATGACCCTCCATGTTCTGGGTCTTTCAGCTGCTGTCCTCTATCGTGTGGAGCACACACTTGGAAGAGCAGCACACAATAGCATCCTGAGGGTGGGGCTTATAATAAAATACAGAAGCATGCTTCCAGCGGGACATATCACCAATTCATCCATGCAAACAAACAATCCATTGCTGCTCCCCAGAGTAAGACACAGAGTGAAGAGGAAGAGAGGCCAGTCTCGACTCAGGGTGTGTGATTTACAACCCGAGTTCAAAGTGTTGATAATACTACGTTTTTACTTTTTAAATTGTTTTAGCCTATTTTTCTAGCCCATAAGGAATGCACCTTGGTGTCAACAGAACCCCTTTGTCTTTGTAAGCAATTCTGAAGCAAACTATCAGTAAATTACTTTCCAAACCACCACACAACTAGATCATGCTGAGAAAATGGGCTTTGCAGGAATGCAGTAAATTGGTGCTGTCACAGAAGAAAATATAACCAGTAGAAATCGTTATGGATGAATCATCATGAGAAAGGGCCAAAAAAAATTAACCTTCATTCATTTTCTTTGTCGTCACGCATGCATGCAAAAGAAGGTAGGTGTGTATGTCTGTGTTTATTTGAATTCTCCAGCCACACATAGGACTGGGAACTAGGAAGAATTCCAGTGATAACCAAGGGCAGCCTTTTTCCTGGCCCATGTGCCTTGGGAAGAGCTGTTCAGCTGAAGGACTGAAAGAAGGAGAACCCTGTGATTAAGAGAGTAGGGAAAGAAGCCTTCTATTTTCCAGCATTTGTTGAGGTTTGCCAAGTGGCAAGTGGCACCAGGCTTAGGACTCAATGCTGTATACCTGTTACTTCTTCCAGTTTTATCCCTTCCAAGGATCATCTCAAGCAGGTGATGCTTTACTCCAGTCTTACAGACAAAGACAGGGAAGTTCAGAGACACTGGGTGATTTGTCCAGAGCCCTGAAGCACTGTGATAGCTAGGATTGATGTCAAAGTAGTATAAACCAAGTGTGATGCTTGACATCAGACAGAGAGCATTCCATGGGAAGCTCCCAGTGAGTGCAAGCCAGCGCATCTCACCAAATCTGGCAGCCCGCTTTCTATTGCTATAATAAAATATTAAATATACAGTAAATTATAAAAAGTGTCTTTGCCTCACAGTTTTTGAGGCTGGGAAGAGAGAGGTGATGCCAGCATCTACTGAGGGCCTTCCTCCTGCCTCATGGCGGGAGAGGACATGACAGAACTGCAGAGAGTGTGCCAGCTCAGTGCCCTCTTCCTCTTGCCACAAAGCCGTGGAACCACCATGGGAACCCACCTCTCCTGATCTTATCTCGTTGTAACTTCTTCCCAAGGGACCTGTTCCCAAATACCATTAACATGTAAATTTTGGGACCTGGGGATCTGGGATACTGAAACTTTGAGAGGACATAGTCAAACACAGCAATTACCAGGAGCCAAAACCAGCACTGTGGGACGGCTGAAGGACGTAGATGCAAACCAAGCCAAACACCTGTAACAGGTGTATTTATTCCCATTTGGGTTTTCAGACTTACATATAATTTTCAGAATTACCTGAGAACACTCAGCCAAGGTGCTCTGACCACTGGGAACCCAGCAGGGGGGACCTGCTGAGTCTCTGAGCTCTCTGCCTCCACTTTGCTTAGCTCTAGTCTCTCCTCTCTCTCTCTGCCCATACAGTCACCCCTACTCACTCACTAATGATTCCTCTTCCTGCCACTATATAAACAGTAATAGAGAAAATGTCCCACTAAAGTGTTAAACACCCCCTAACATGTAGGAATAGGTTTCATGTATGGAATCCGGGACAAGCTTTGCTTGCCATGCAATGGATTTAACATACCTTTAATATGATGCATGCAGCTTTGAGGAACTGACTTTGCATTAAGGGCTCAGAACCTGGTGAGTTGACTGAGGAGCCTGTGGCCACAGAGTTGTGCTGAAGTTGTACCCGACAGGAAGACAGGGTCACCATCGTCCCTGTAAGATGCTACTTCATATTTCACCCAATGGCAGGTTAGATCAGCTTACAAGTGACATGTGTTTGAGGGCTCTGTCCTGTCACACTGATCTCTAGCAAGGAGCTATCTCTGAAGTTAACAAGGCTCAGAAGACACCCTGAGGCACATACAGGTCAACAGGGGTTGCTCTGGTGAAGCACGCCTTTAATCCCAGTACTCGGGGACAGAGGTAGGTGGATCTCTGTGAATTCAAGGTCAGCCTGGTCTACAAGTGCACAAGAGCTAGTTCCAGGACAGCTAGGGTTGTCGTACAGAGAAAACCCTGTCTCAAAAAACAAAACAAAACAAAACAACAAAATAAAAATAAAAAGGAGAGGAGGAGAGAGGTGGGATGGAAAGAGCTTGAAAAGCATTAAGTGAGAAGCAAGGCCACATTTCCCATGCAGCTAGAGTACAATTTTGGTACCCAGCATGTGGATCTGTGGATCTAAGAGTCAAGGTCCAAGAAGCATGAGGAGGGCACTGCTTATATTTGACATGGATTTCCGTGGGACAATTTCCTCTGAAACCTTCTTAAACTTTCAGGGTTGTTTCTCTTGCTGATATATAACTTCTATATGTTAGTGTGCTGGCAAGCATTTGTTAATCTGTGTGTATATCAATGCTACATGCCATGTGTGTTGACTATAGCATTTACATATGTCATAGCATGCATTTGTTGCATGGTTGTCATGACTAACATGCACAAATGTTAATTTTATATATGTTAAATGGCATTCTTACATGGGTGCATACAAACGTTCTTCTAGAATTTTGCACTCCACCAGGGAAGTGGGTAGGTTAACTGCAGATATTCACCTCCCATTCCATCCCTCCAAGTCCAATCCCCCAGTCTCATCCCCAACTCTGTAGAAAATGACCTTTGGGGGCCTTTCCTTCCTCACTGACCCTCATCCCCAATGGCTCACATAGACCTTCTCCTCACTGCCCCCTCTCACCATTCCATTATCTTAACCTCCAACACCAGCAGGGATTCATGTCTGCTACACAGGGAAACACAGAGGCTAACTGCAAACCTCCGCTTCTCCCGATCCCTCCAGTCTCAGCCTCAGGTCTGTAGCAGACCACTGGCTGCAGCTTCGCCCTCCTCACTGCCCCCATCTCCAGATGATGGATCACACAGATCTCCTCCAAACTTCCTCCTCACTCATCCTATTCTCTCAGCCCTTAGCTTCAGCAAGCATTCTCTAGGAACCCACCAGCCACGTCTGCCAGAGAAACAAACAGGCCAGGGAAGCAGATAAGCTTCAGATCTTCACTCTCCCTCCTCTGTTCCACATCCAACCCTTCAGTCCCATAACCAGTTCTGTAGCAGACTCCCTATTTTGACCTCTCCTTTCTCTCTGCTCTCACTCCCAGGAGATTAAGAAGGTCCTGGTGGAACACCCTGCTTTTCTCCCTCCTGTGGGTCCCTCAGCCCTCAACTCCCTGCCCTGCAAGCCCACCCTCATTCCTAAATTTCAACTCCCAATACCTAGAAACACATTTTACCCAAAATCCCCAGTGGCAACATCTATCAAGATAGCAGAAGAATTCCCTACCAGGAAACACACAGCTACCACACTCTCCTCAAAATCAGAGAGGACAACAGAAACCAACCAAAAAAAGATACCCACCCAGCAAGGAAAGACCAGGTATCAGCACCCAGAATTACAGTCTTCCTAACCCAGATGTCTAGATGCCAGCGTACAAACTTAATAACAACAAGGACAATATGTAATGGTCTGTCCTGTCCCTTTAAGAGACAAGCCCTGACCACTATCCCCCCCCATCTGCTGAGGCTAGGGGATCTTCCTTCCTTCCAGCCTATGTGCTCTCTTTGCCCCGTCTCTCTTCAGAAGAGGAGGTTGCAGCCTCTTCTCCTCCCTCCTCACTCCCCCCGTTTCTCTCTCTCTCTCTCTCTCTCTCTCTCTCTCTCTGTCTCCTTTCTCTTTTACTGAATAAACTATATCCAAACTCACTCTGTGTGGTGTGTGTATCCATCTCTGTCTCTCACCCACCGTGGCCCACTGCCACCCCTCGGAGAACCACAGCATTTTATCTCAACCATTACACAATATGTCTCCACTAGAGCTGGGTAACCATATCACAATAATCCCTGAGTATTGCAACATAGCTAAAGCACAAAACAACAACATTAAAATAGCCTCTATGAATATGACAGAGGTCCTTAAAAAGGAAATGAATGAATCCATTAAAGAAATCTTTTAAAAATACAAACAAAGAGTGGAAGGAAATGAATAAAACAGTACAAAACCTGAAAGTGGAAATAGAATCAACAAAGAAAACCCAAGCTGAGGGAAATCTAGAAATGAAAAATTTAGGAAATCAAACAGGAACCTCAGAGGCAAGCCTTACCAACAGAATATAAGAAATAGAGTATGAAATCTCAGGCATTGAAGACATGACAGAAGAAATGGATACCCCAGTTAAAGAAAATGTTACATCTAAAAATATATATATCCTGGAACAAAACATCCAGGAAATCTGAGACACTATAAAAAAATCAAATCTAAGAATAAGAGAAATAGAGAAAGGAGACAAAACCCAGATAAAATGCACAAAAATATTTTCAGCAAAATCATAGAAGAAAAATTTTCCAACCTAAGGAAGGGGATGCATATCAAGGTACAGGAAGCATACAGAACACAAAATAGAATGGTTCCAAAAAGAAATCCCCCCAGGTTCATAATAATCAAAACATTAAATGTTCAGAACAAAGAAAGAATATTAAAAGTTGCAAGGGAAAAAGGCCAAGAAACATCTAAAAGGAGAACGGTTAGAATAACACCTGATTTATAATGGAGGCCCTAAAAACTAGAAAGGCCTTGGCAGATGTTCTATAGACTCTAAGAGACCACAGATGCCAGGCTAGAATACTATACCCAGCAAAATTTTCAATCACAATAGATGAATTAAACAAGACATTCTGTGATAAAACCAAATATAAGCAATATCTACCTATAAATCCAGTCCAACAGAAAGCACTAGAAAGAAAACTTCAAACTAGAAAGGTTAACCACACCCCTCAAAACCACAAGGAATAAATAATCACACACCAGCAAATCAAGAGAGAATGCACACACTCACACACACGACCACCACTATTATCACTGTCATCAGCAACATTAACACTAACACTAATGGTCTCAATTCCCCAAGACGAAGGCACAGACTAACACTGAATGAAAAACAGGATCCATCCTTCTGTTGTATCCAAGAAACACACCTTAACATCAAGGATAAACATCAATTCTGAGCACAAGGATAGAAAAAGATTCCCTACATTTACACAATGGAGTATTTCTCAGCTATAGAAAAAAATGACATGATGAAATTTGCAGGCAAATGGACGGAACTAGGGGAAAAACATCCCTAATGAGGTAACCCAGAATCAGAAAGACAAACATGGTATCTACTCACTTATAAGTGGATATTAGATGTAAAGCAAAGGATGACCAGACTACAATCCACAGCTCCAGAGAGGGTAGGTAACAAGGAAGACTTTAAGAGGGACACATGGATCAGCCAGGGAAGGGGAATTAGATGAGATCTCCTGGGTAAATTGGGGGCAAGGAGGGCAATAAAGGGGAGAGGATGGGAGATGAGATCTTGAGGGAACCAGATGATTGAGGGGGGAGAAGGATGGAGTAGGAAACAAAGGAGAGATTTTGATAGAAAGAACCACTACAGGGTTAGGGAGAAACCTTGTACAAGTGAAATTCCCAAGAATCCATAAGGATGACCCCAGCTAAGACTCCTAGCAATAGTGGAAAGAGAACCCAAACTGGCCTCTCCCTGTAATCAGATTGGTGAATACCCTCACTATAATCTTAGCAGCTCCATCCAGCAACTGACAGAACCAGATGCAGATATCCACAACCAAGTACCAGGCCAAGCTCTGGGAATCCAATCAAAGAGAGGGGAAAGGGAATACATGAGCATGGTAGGCCAAGATCATGGTGGAGAAGTCTACAGAGACAGCTGAACCAAGCTCGTGGACACTCAGGAACTCCTAGGCTGACAGCTGTGGAGCCTCCATGGGATGAAACGAGGCCCCCATAAGTGAGAGGCAGTGGCAAAACTTGGACTATCTGGGGGCAAATGGCAGCAGGGCCAGCATCTGTCCTTGTTGCATGAGCTAGCTCATTGGAGCCCGTTCTCTATGGTATGGGGATGCCATGCTCTGCCTTAATGCAGGAGGGAGGGACTTGGTCCTGCCCCAATTTAATGTGCCAGACTTTGTTGACTTCCCATGGGAGCCCCTACCCATTGGGAGAAGTGGATGGGGAGTGTGCTGGGGGAAGGTAGGGGAGGCTTGAGGAGGTGTGGGGGGAGGACTATGAATGGAATGGAAAGTGAAGTTAAAAATAAATTAAAAATAGAAAAAGATATTCCAAGGAAATTGGAACTATGACACGAGCTGGTATAGCTATTTTAATATAGGACAAGGCATACAAAGACTAATCAGAAGAGATAGGGAAGGGCACTACATATTCACCAAAGGAAAAAATTCAACCAGAAAGCATTGCAATTCTAAACATCTATGCACAAAACACAAAGGCACCCAAGTTTATCAAGGAAACAATACTATAGGTTAAATTACACATTGGACCTCACATACTGATAGGGAGAGACTTAAATAACCAGCTCTTACCAATAGACAGGTCATTAGACAAAACCTATACAGGGAAATACTGGAGCTAAAAGACATTTCAAACAAAATGGACATAACAGGTATTTACAGAACATTTCACCCAAACATGAAAGAATATACCTTCTTCTCAGTACCTCATGGAATGTTCTGCAAAATTGATTACATAGTTGGACACAAAGCAAGACTCAACAAATATAAGAAAATTGAAATAACACTCTGCATTCTATCTGATCACCACAGATTAAAACTGGATATTAACAACAACAGGAAGCTTACAAACTCATGGAAATTGAACAACTAAGTACTGAATGAAAAATGGGTCAAAACAGAATTTGAGAAAGAAAGTGAAGTCTTTCTAGAATTCAATGAAAATGACCACACAACATACCCTGGTATGGGGGGTCCTTTTGTCTATGTGTTGCTTTTATTGGTTAATGAATAAAAAACTGCTTTGGACCTACAGCAAGGCAGAACATAGGTAGGCAGGGAAAGCTAGGCTGAATGCTGGGAGAAAGAGGGGTGGAGTCAGAAAGACACTATGGAGCCACAGCCAGTGCCAAAACTTTGCCTATAAGCCACTGCCATGTGGCGATACACAGATTAATAGAAATGGGTTAAATTATGAAGTAAAAGTTAGCCAATAAGAAGCTAGAGTTAATGGGACAAGCAATGATTTGATTAATACGGTTTCTGTGTGATTATTTTGGGTGTAAGCTAGCCAGGCAGCCAGGAATAACAAGCAGCCCCCTCTCCCAACAATACCCATATTTAAGGAACACAATGAAGGCAATTTCAATAGGTAAGTTCATAGTGCTGTGCCTACATAAAAAATTGAAAAGATCTTACACAGTAAATTAATAGCACACTCAAAAGCCCTAGAACAAAAAGAAGAAATCATACTGCAAAAAAGTAGATAGCAAGAAACATATAAATTCATGACTGAAATCAATAAAATAGAAAAAAATACAAAGAATCAAAAAAACAAAGAGTTGGTCCTTTGAAAGAACCAATTCCATTAATAATACCTTATCTAAATTAATCAAAAAGCAGAGATAGAACATCAAAATTAACGAGATTGGTTATAAAAAGGTACATACCAATGGATAGCAAGGAAATCCAGAGAATCATAAGGACATACTTTATAAACCTATACTCTACCAAATTGGAAAATCTAAAAGATATGGATAACATCTTCAATATATAGCATGTAACAGAAATAATAAAAACCCAGAGATAGAAATTGGGCCTCAACCCAAAAACAAAAAAGCAAGGTAGCAAGTCACTAGAGAAGTCTTACCTCTACCAAGGCTGGGTGATTGCAAACTAGCCAGACTAAGCCTCTCCTCCCATTTTATATTCTGTCTAGTGCTGGGATGAAAGACATGACTTAGGATTAAAGGTATAGGCCACCACCACCACCAGGATTTGTTTCTGCACTGATCTTGTGTAGCCCAGGGTAGCCTGGAACTCACAGAGATCCATCTGCCTGTCTCCCAAATTCTGAGATTAAAGGTGTGTGTCACCGTTACCTGACCTCTAGTGGCTTTAGCTTTGCCTCTAGTCTCCAGGCAAGATTTATTTATCAAAATACAAGCAATACACCACTACATTTCCCTTTTTTGTCTAACATTAAAAAGAAGGCTACAAATAATACAAGCAGAACTACATACAATAAGTACAATGGCTACATACAATATATACAGGCAACAAACACATCATCAATGCAATGTCTAGTTCATTTGCATTTGACAAATTCAGAGAAAATTTTCATATGTATCCTATCTTGGTGAGTCAAAATTTTTGAACCTAATTTACTTTCTACCACATCTTGCATTATCATCCAAAACTATCTTTTGATATCTCTCAATCTTATATACTTTACATTTCTTTAGCAAATTTCTTTTCTGAGTCTCATGAACAAGGAAGGCTATAACTATCTAGTCTTCAACTACCTCAAAGACTTGAGAAGGAAATAATATTAACCAACTAAGCAAGAAGTACGAGCAAGTGACTTCCAAAAAAATGTAAGTAATGACAGAAAAAGCTGGCTGCCTGGACAGTCACCCAAGTTCCTCTTCAACCTTGGGGTGTCCATCTTTGGCCTACAGACCTAACATATCTGACAGAATTTTCTGTGAAGCAGTGTAGTCTGAAAGGCTGTCCCTCCTTGTCTTGACAATGTTTGGCAGTCACTTTCCTCTGTGTCCTGTGTATCCAATTAGGACAGCATACTGTCAGCAGTCAAGATAAAGGCATTTTCTTGCCCAGTGGTTTATTTTTTCCACAATGAAAATAAACTTCCTGTGGAGTTTCTTCGATGCCCTTTATCTTCTCTGAAGTAGATTGGTGTTACCAGGAACAGACATGCCTTATTGTCATAAAAAGGAACCTAGGTTATTAAAACATCTTAAATGACATAATCTATAGATCTCTAAAGTATTTAATGATGACTTGTGTATCTAAAATATATCTTTTTTGACCTTAAAACATACCTAATGTGACTACAAGTTCGATTATACTAGGTGATTAACTACTAACCTGCATTTCCTTATCATCCTAAACAGTTGGTAATAATAATTTTTCAAGGACTAGAAATTTGCATTACTTATTACTTAGTTATATAGGTATAATACCTTGAACAAGAGTAGAAATACATTACAGTATGTTCTAACAAAACTAATTTCAATATACAAAATTTGTGTACAATGTACAAAAGTTCAATTCAATGTAAACCATTTAAAACTAGTAGTCGCTTTTTAAAAGTAGATTTAATAATCTACCCTTTTATCCTATCAATAGCACTTGCCAAAGTTAAATCAAAATCAAACAAACAATTAAATAGACATATAAGCCCTAGCAAAATAGAAGTGGTAATTAAAATCTCCCAACCAAAAAGCCCAGGGCCAGAAGGCTTTAGAGAAGAATTTTACCAGACTTTCAAAAGAAAAGTTAATTCAGTGCCAATATTCCTCAAATTAGTCTACAAAATAGAAACAAAGGGAATGTTGCTCAGATCCCCAAGAGATGTAGGGATGGTCAAGCATACATAAATTGATACGTGTAATTCACCATATAAACACACTAAAAGAAAAAAAAGTATGATCATCTCATTAGATGCAGAAAAGGCCTACAAAATTCAGTACCCTTCATGATAAAAGTCCTAGAGAGATTAGGGACACAGGGGACATGCCCCAACATAATAATGGCAGTTTACAGCAAGCCCATAACCAACATTAACTTAAATGGAGAGAAACTCAAAGCAATTCCACTAAAATTAGGAACAAGACAAGGTTGTTCACTCTCCCCATACCTATTTAATATAGTACTTGAATGCAGCATAATTAATAAAAACCAACAGACAGATATTGGGGTTCAATCTGAAGATCACAAGAGCAAAACAGCCAGCCACTGGCTCTTACCGCTACCTCAGTCTGAAAAGGCGATCCTGCCTCCAGGAATCTCAGAATGAGACTGTGTCTGAGAGCTGTCTCCTCCCATTTTATATTCCTCTCTAGGCTTGGGATTAAAGGTGTGCACCTCTACTGCCAGGTTTCTATGGCAAACTAGTGTGGCTACTGAGATTAAAGGTGTGTATCACTGCTACTTGGTCTGTAAGACTAACTAGTGGAGCTGTTTTACTCGCTGATCTTCAGGCAGGATTTATTTCTTAAAATACAAATGAAATCACTACACTTAGAGTCTGAGATAGAGCAATAAGACACCTGCGGAAGATCAAGGGGAATAAGGGGAACACTCCTCCATTGCTGTTTAGAATGTAAACATCTTACAGCCACTGTGGAAATCAGTGTGGTGGTTCCTCAGAAAGATAGAAATCAATCTACCTCAAGATTCACCTATACTGTTCTTTGACATATACCCAAAGGCCATTTCACCCTACCATAGAGACACTTGCTCAACCATGGTCATCATTGCTCTATTCATAATATCCACAAATTGGAAACAACCTAGATGTCCCTCAAGGGATGAATGATAAAGAAAATGTGTTAAAATTACATAATGGTCTATTACTCAGCCATTTAAAAAGTGAAATTATGAACTTTGCAGTTAAATGACTGAAACTAGAAAAAAATCAGCAGGAGTGAGGTAGCCCAGAAAGACAAAACTGGTATGTATTCATTTATATGTGGATATTAGTTGTTTAATCAATGTCAACCAAACTACAATCTGTAGAACTACAGAGGTTAGGTACTGGTGGGAAGACAAGAGATAGGTCTCTCCAGGAAAGGAAAATGGAATGGATATTTATGGATGGATGGGGGAAGGACTGCAATAAGAGGATCAAGTGGAAAGTGGGAGGGAAGAGGGGAGTTGGGGGGGGACTATGGGAAGAAACAGTTAAAATCAATGGCCATTTGATAGATAGTATGGAAACAAAATGCAATTGAAGTTTCTTAACATGTATACTTGTATGAAGGTGATCTACACGAAATCATCAAATAAGTAGGGGGGATAGAGCCCCAGTCAGCCATCTCTTTTTACCAAATGAAACTTCCAGTGCTAGGATTGGGTTGCATCTAATTGAGATGTTGGTCAAAGGAGTCTGATGGAAACTCCCAAATAACCCAGGCTGTTGCCAAGGCTATAGCTCGCTCTCCACAAACTAGCATCAAGGTCCCATTGCTGAAGACAACACATATACATCTCGTTGAACATGGAGAAGTCAAGTTTGTGCCTATATAGAATTTCCTACTTACATGATAGTATCTTTGTTATAGGAGGATTCTCTGCCCACTACCAAAGGAGTAACATAAACACCATCCACAAGAGATGCTAGTACATTGGTGGCACAAAGCTTGGGGGAGTAACCAACCAAACCAAGATATGATTTGACTTAAGGCCCACTTCACAAGATAGAACCAATACTTGACATTGCTTGGGTGACCAAGAACCTAAGACCTGAAAGACCAGGGATCTAGGAGAAAACCAATTGCTCCTGTTCTAAAACAAAACAGATATGAAGCAATAATATGACTCCTACTGGTATCCTGCTATAATTATAGATCAGTGCCTTGCTTAGCAATCCTCAGAGAAGCTGCAGAGGTTGCAGCAGATGGGAACAAATACCCATAGCCAGGCATTCTTAAACTGGATGTCTACATAGATTCTTTCCCCTCAGGGTTCAAGGAACCCCGTGGAAGAGGAGACAGAAAGAGTGTGGGAGCTAGAAGGCATGGAGGACACCAAGAAAACAAGACCCTCTCTAAATTAACACTATCAAAGCTTATATGAACTCACGGAGACATATTGCATGGGTCTGCAGCAGATAGAAAGAGAAGTGGACACATGCTCCCAACCCTAGCCTAGAAACTATCTCCAATTGATAACCACTGGCAAATGAAATTCTAGTTCCCTCCAAGGGAGTCTCACTGGGGAAGCACACTACTCTTAAGGGTGAGCAGCATGCCCAGCTCTAGACAGCCAACAGTAAAGGAACTCAATGGCAGCTTCAGAGATTCCTTGTCTCATAATTCCATGTCAAGGCTTTTCTTTTCTTCCTCGTTTTTAAAATCTTTATCTCATAATTTAAATTTTTTATTTTATTTTAATTGTATATAATTTTCTTCTCTTTATACTCTACGGGTCCTTTGTTGTACTTTGGATTCCAGTTTCGTGTTTCTTATTTGTTTATGTTACAGGACAATCCCAGTTCCTCCTCCTTTCTTCCTGTTTCCCCCACCCTACCCGACTCCTGAGAGAGGTTAAGGCCTCCCCTGGGAAGTCAACTGAGTCTGTCCCTTCACCTCGTTGAGGGAAGATGAAGCCCCCCACCCTTCCCATGTCTAGGCTGAGTAAAGTATCTCTGCATAGAGAACGGGCTCCACAAAGTCAGTTCATGCATTAGAGTTTGATCCTGTTCTCACTGCCAGTGGCCCCATATACTGCCCAAGCCACACCATTGCGTGTGAACAAGTAGCTCTGCCTTCTCCTGGGCTCTTCTCCTTCTGTTTGTTTGTTTGTTTTTCCTATTCCAATGAGTTAGGCTTTGTTTTGTTTTATTTTATATTATGTTATTTTACTACTTTCCCTTTGTAGCCTCTCCTTTAATGAGATGCAGAAAGGCAGAGGATCTGGGTGGGAGAGAAGGTGGCACAGAACTGGGAGGAGTAGAGCAGGAAGAAACCATAATCAGGATATATTATGTCATAAATATGTTCATTAATAGGAAAAAATAAAACCTGAGGATTTAAGTTTTTTTTAAAAAAGTGTTTTTTGGTTAGATATTTAGTAATTATCAGAAAAGCAATTTTCAACTTGAGGTTTTGAGTTATCTGCAAAAGTTCTAAAGAAAAAAATCTGCACTGAGGACTTCCCTTACCCTAGCCTATGCCTTCCTCTGTGGTTGGGCTGAAATGGGTCTAAGTGGAAAGGATTGTTTTAGACTGTCTCCCAAGTGATTCTTACCAGGCACTGAGGTGTACAAGTGCTTGTAGATGGATTGATCACATGAAGAGAAATATACAAAAATTGGAGAGTGAAAAACAAACAGAACGAGAGTCAGCAAAATGACTCAGGGAGTCAAGGCAGTTGACACGCCAGCCTGAGCACCTGAGTGTAACACCTGGAACCCAGAGATGGCATGAGAGAAACGACGCCACAAAGTTGTCCCCTGAGCTTCGTGTGTGTACGCATGGTACGTGCACCCAGAGACAGGTTTGTCTGATACACAGACGAGTAATCATCACCATCGTCATCATCATCATCATCGAGGAATATTTCTACAATTTGAGGTGACAGATAAGATTGGAGAACAGGCTAAAGGTTTTCCAAAGCTCTGTGCAAGGAAAATGAATCCTGCTCAGGTGAAGGGACAGGACCCCAGGCCAGCTTCTGCCCGTGTTATTCAGCACAGCTCGCAGAGAGCCTTCCCCTGAGATGGAGGTTAGGCTTGGTCCAAAGTTAAGACATGAGCACAAATGAGGCCCGAGGAAAGGATTGTTCTCTGTCCTTGCTTTGTACTTCGTAGATTGACTTAAAACAATCTTTAGAGCTGTCCCGAGTCCTATGGGACTCATTTAGCGGCACACCGCCTCCTCTAATGAACTAGGAATCGAATCGAGCTCCTCTTCTCATCTCCAGGCAAGGAGGAGACTGCAGCCAGGCTTTCGCGGGAACCTGGGACTGCTCTACAGGGTGCGAGGCGTTAGCCATGCAATCCTAATGATGAGATCAACCGCACCCGTCACAGGAGCCGGGCAGTTTGAGGTTTTCTTCTTTTCCTTTTACTCACCCCAGCAGACACGGTCCATGGATTGCCCGTTTCGAAACTGAAATCTGAGGCTCAGAGCAGAGCAACAGAATGGGCAGTGTCACGAGGTGGCAAGGGTCAGAGCCCGGAGGGGATCGAGACACACAAGTTCAGCAGAAAGCTCTGATGCCCACAGACGCAGATGTGCCGGGGAGCTGCATAGGTTTGCTGCATGGCGCTTGGATGAGGAAACAGTTGCTGCTAATAGCTACCTTTGCCTGGGCCCTTCTTCAAACCCAGATCTTTGTTAAGCCATTAAAGATATTTTCTCATTTAATGCTCACAAAACCTCGAGCGGCAAATATTTTATCCTCAGTTTACTCAAGAATCATTTGAAGCTCAAAGATGATGCCAGCAACCCCCAGGCTGGTTAGACCCGCCTGTGCCAAGGTTCTAGCCTTTCCACTCACTGCCCGGGTGGCTTCAGGGGTGTCTCTTTGATGCTCCAGGGACTCTGAACAGTTCTTCACTCCTCAGAAATAGATTCTGTCCCTCTGGTTGGGGAGGAACAGTGTCTTGCCTGTCCCAAGTTTAAAATATCTTCAACCACAGAGGGAAGTAGTATCTTATCTAGGGGGGGTCCTTAAGTCAGGTTCATTCTAGGGTAATAACTCCTTGTGCATCAGGCATAAAGTGAGGATAAGAGACCCTCTAGAATGGATGAGCGAAGGTTGACCTTTGCTCATGCTGGGGCTCAACACCTGGTTGTGTGTGGGGATTGAGAGAGTCATATTCCCTCAGCCTCAGTTTCCTTTTCTGTACAGTAGTGATTTTAAAAGCAACTTAGAATTATTGACAGGATTTCAAGAAATAATGTATGCACGCACATAAAGTACTGTGTCCGGTGGCTGATTACATGATGAATGGGAGCTGTTATTACTCCTAATGGCTAAGGGCACTGGTGCTTACATGGTTTTCTGGCTGTCTTCAAGAAGAGAGGAACTGGCTTGTTGTTCCACTCTCTCTCTCTCTCTCTCTCTCTCTCTCTCTCTCTTTCTCTCTCTCTCTCTCTCTCTCTCTCTCTCTCACACACACACACACACACACACACACACTATTTGTCTGAGTATGTGTATTCATGTGTAGATATATATGTGTGTGTGTGTGTGTGTGTGTGTGTGTGTGTGTGTGTGTATGCATGTAGAGGTCATAGATCGATGTCCCAAGTCTTCCTCAATTGTTCTCTATCCTACAGTTTTGAGACAAGGGTCTCTGGCGAAATCTGGAGTTCACTAAGTAGGCTAACCCAGCTAGTCAACTAGCATTTCTCTGCCTCCAGGTGCCGTGCTTGCATGCATGGATGATCTAGTGTTTTAGGAGAGTGTCAAGCTTCTAAACGCAGGTTGTTTTGCTTGTACAGCAAGCCCTTGACCAATGGAGCCACCTCTCCAGCCCCACCCACCACCCCCTGATCCTAGATTTGATCTCCATGTCTAGATGCAGAAAAGGCTCCATCATGGCTTCCCACCAGTAACTGTTCTTACCAACACCCAACAGAGCCCAGCTGTTTGGGGATTTTAAAGGATGAGCAGGCAGAAAACAGGCAAATTAGATGTGGCACCCCTATGTGAGAGCCCACAGTCCAGCAGTCCCTGTATGCAAGCCTACGTATGGGGCCCAGGCAAATAAGCTGTAGATGCAAAGAATTTATCTGTCTATCCTCTACTAGTAAATCAATCATTCATACAATCATACAGTCATAAGTACACACATAGGTACCTTACACAACATACACACACACACAAAGAGAGAGAGAGAGAGAGAGAGAGAGAGAGAGAGAGGGAGAGAGAGAGAGAGAGAGAACATGAATAACCCACTGACATATTGTCTGCAGAAAACTGTGCACCCCAGAGCCAGCCTCCCTAGGGAAGGTGGGCCTCTCCTCGAAGGATCCTTAGCTCCTCCAAATGGCTGGAAATCTGCTTTCCCTTAGCCTTCTCTCTGCCAGTCACCTTCTGTCAAGCAGTGATGATGCTCTTTTCCGTCAGGAACACTGAGTGATTGTGGCAAGAAAATTGCTTTCAGCGATAGGGATTTAAGAAACGTTTTTCCTGAAAATAGTGCTCAAATTAATTAACTTGGAGGAAAGGGGTTGCTGGGGGGTTTTCCCCACCCGAAATCTGGTTTTAATTTATTTTTTCCCAAGACTTCTGTTAGGTGTTAAGTAGTGAGGCGTGTCACCTTTGAGCACATACCAGAATTGGGGCGGTGGGGCAGTGCCCCAGTCCTTGTATATGCCAGGGAGACCTTGAACTGCAAAGGAAGTACTAGCTGGCCATAGTCAAATAGGCATGCTTGATGGAGGTGGCAGGTGACAGTGAGGATACATCCACCAGCAGAAATGTAAAGCAAGAGTCACAGTGGGAAGCACACTCAGGTAGGAGACATGGAAGTCTGGATGCCAGAGTCACCACTGACGATAAATGGACAGAATCACTTCCTGGCTCTCCAATGGGGATGGAATTTAAATTAGAGCTGCTAGTCAGGCTGCACAATCAGATGGTGCACACCTGGGCTGTGCTTTGTGTTCAGCTCTGAGACAGGCCTGTACAGCACATGGTAGAAGCCAGGAGCAAGACACGGCATAGAGGGCAGAGGGCAGTAAGTATAGGCTTTGTTGCCAGGAAGATCTGGAATTAATGCAATGCTACCATCATGGCTTGTATGAGCTTTGGCCAGTCATCTAATGTCTCTAAGGTTTTATTTCATCTATGGGATATAGAGATAAAAATTAACATATCATAGCATCACTGTGATAATCAGGGAGTCACTCAAAACCCTAGCCCATAATTCCTTCCTCTACCTTAGTACTATGCAATACCCTTAAGAGGCACTTAGAATGTGAGTGTGTGTGTATGCGTGCATGCGTGCATGTGCGTGAACACGTGTGCATGCGTTTACATGTGTGTGTGTGCATGCGTATGTGTTCAAATGGATAGACACAAATGAATAAATGAATCTGTTGCTAATGTCTGCCATCTCTTATTCTTACTTGTACTCACTGTGACTCCTGTTAGGTCCCAGTGGAATCATTACAATGTCACACAGGAGAACTCCCGATTTTCATGGAACGTCCAGTTTAGCACACACTAAATCAACTCAGCAGTCCACATGTGGGCAAATGACTCACCCATCTTTCTGGGCCTTGCCCTTCTGTTACTGAAGAAGAATAAAGACATTTCTTGTCTTCCTGGACCAGCATTTTAAACCTGAAGTACATGGGTGGGATTTTCAAGTCCACCATGCTATAAAATTAAAAAGCTATTTGTACTAAGTTTCTCTGAGTATTTTGGGGGTTAAATCTCTAGTTCCTACTGGCTCAGCATAGGGATGGCTTGTGACCACACACACACATCACACACCCATGTGCACACATACACACCCACAAAGAGTCAAATTGACTTATAGCAAACAATACTGACAGTTAGCCAATTTAAATACATAAAGTTTCTAAAATGGACTCTTACATAAAGGATCTTGAATATATTTCTCTCCAATTATTTTTGGAAATTAGAGGTGATCTAGAGACACCCTTTCCTTTAAATGAAAGCTTTTACTCTGTACCTTTTTTTTAGAGCCCCCTACACTTGTGCATGCAGATGCACATACATGCACACACACACACACACACACACACACACAGAGAGAGACAGACATACACATACACTTCCCAGTCTCCAAGCCACTGCCTGGCAGCTGCACAAGCGGAGGACCAGAGTGGGAGAGCTGGTGTTAGCACAGCCTCCCTTCTCTCAGGAACAGGCTGGTCTTCAAAGCTCCTCAAGCAGCCTTGCTCCAGGCTGAGTGTTCGCAGTTTGCAGGCGAAACAAAGGGAAGGAGAATATTTTCCCGGAGACCCTCAGCAAGGACATTTCCCTAATCTCTGTAGCGGAGCCGATAATTAAGAGAGGAAGACATGAAGCAGATCTCCTGCGAGCCAAATGGTTGCCGGGTAGCTGTAAAAGGAGCAGGAGGCAAGGCTCCCAGTGGAGCTGGGCAGGGACCTGGGGGTTCACTTGCAACCTCGGGGCTGGGCTCTGAGATCCCAACTGTGTTCAGAAGCAGTATGGCAAGCATACAAACACCATTTCTGATCAAAGGCAAGAGGCAGGCCTGATATCTTTCCTATTTTCAAAGAACTTTAGAAGAAACGCCACGCTATGAAATGTACTTAACAACCTTTCTGAGCAGACGGCAGGACGTTTCTGAGGTGGACATTGCTCTAGAGTCTAGACCTCATTCAGCTATTTCTGCAAACACTGCTAGAGCTGCTATGGCCACTGCTAATACAGTCACTTTCTTTTGTCGTGATTCACTTGTGTGTTTCTTTTGTGGTCCAACACCCAGTATAGGAGATCTATAAAAGTACATGTGAGAGTTGGGTACGCATGCATACTCTGGTATGGATAAATTACCCCAGTTTCAGAGCTTGAAGGAACATTAAAGACAGATGGAGAACTAGAGGTATGAGCCTGGGTTCCTGGTTCCTCGCCCTGTTGTGCTCATGCAGAAGTTTGCATATACTGGGTACTCAGGTACTTGCGGGGGTATAGTCAAGGGCTCATAATTGTCTCCCTTGCCTCCATCTCAAGAACAAAGGAAGTTTTAGTCATCAAAACAATGTTTCTATGGATGTGAAGTCCAGGAACCACATGCTTCAAAATTGCCTGGGGGCATTGTTTCCAAGGCAGCTCCCTGGGCCCCGGAACCATCTTTGCTCTTCAGAGGTTGTCCTAGTTCGCTCTCTATTGCCATAAAGAGCATAGGACGAAAAGCAATTCGGGATGAAAGGGTTTATTTGACTTATGCATCCAATCAATCTATCATAGAGCAGAGTCAGGGCAGAAACAGGAAGTCGCAGGTAGGAATCGAAGCAGATGACGGCAGAATGCTGCTGACTGACTTTCTCTTCATGACTCACTAAATTGCTTTTTAAATAAAACCCAGGACCACCTACCCAGGGCTGGCAACACCCACAGTAGGCTGAGCCTTCTGGCATTAATCATAATCAAGAAAATGCCCCCATAGACTTGCCTACAGGCCAATCTGGTAGAGGTACTTTCTCACCTGAAATTCTCTTCCCAGATAACCCTAGCTTGTGTGGCGCTGACAGCACACTAACTAGCACAGAGATGTAGCTATGTCCAGGGGGAAGCCATGTGCCCTTTGGAGTTGGAGAATCCCAGAACACCTTGTTCGGTAGGACCTTGAAGTCCTCTCCCAAAGCCTCCAGTCAATCAACTAACCCTTGTATCAAGGCATCTTTAAAGAGGCTTGCTCAGCCTTTCTTCTGACAGACACCGGATGGAGGAGGGGAGGGTTTCAGTAATTAATCAGTTGTAGTAAATTTCACTTTAAAACAAAACAAAACAAACAACAAAGCACCTGAATCTAGGACCTGAGCTTAATTCCCATAACCTGGGTGCAATAGCATACTTGTAATGCAGTGCTGGTGAGGCAGAGGCAGGCAAATCACAGAACAACCTATCTAATCTAGTTGGTAAGCTCCAGGCCAAAGAGAGACACTGTCTTAAAGCAAACAAACAAAATAGATGATACTGAAAGAAAAATATCCCTGAATACCTGGTTGTCTTCTGGGCTACCCCACATATGATCTCTCTCACACACACACAAACACACACACACCTGCCTATAGATCCCCAAATCTCTTCTTGTCTTGTGATTCTCAGATGCCTAATATAACAGGCAATCAGGTCCTAAAGAAACCTGCCACTTCTACAGGATTCCAGAACGTGCCTCAGGACATGACAGATATGTTACGTCGGTCATCATTGTTTTCATTTCAGAATATATTATGGGAAGGATCTGATCTAATAAAAAAACAGAAGGAAATGGCACAAATGAAGGAGGAGGATAAGGAGGAGGAGAAGAGGAAGAAGGGGAAGAGGAAGAAGTGGACAAACAGGAAGAGAAGAGACAATGGGAAGAGGGAGGAGGAAAGTGCAGTAAAGAAGCGAAAGAACAGAGCTGGTTCTGAGGTTGTTCAACCAATGATTTAATGAATCTGGGACTAAAAGACTGACCTAGAGGAACAAAACAAGAGGGATAAAGAGAAATGGCAAACAGAAGACAAGAGCAGGGAGAAACAGAAATTGGCAAGAATAAAAAGAATTTGAAATACAAAGGCTCCAGAGAAATCAAGTTTTTTTTTTAATCTTCTCTCTTAAAAAAAAAAAACTTGCAAACACTTCATTTTACTACACTTAATTAATCATAACACAGGAACATAAATGTTTAAAGGATGAAATAAAATGTACAGAAATATAATCATACTCTACAAAAATGAGAACACATAAATTTTACATAAGGTTGTCATCTCCGCTCTCTGGGAGCCACAGGAGGACATCGTCTTCACTTCCCTCCTCCCAGTCATGAGCAAGTTCATGGTAATGACACCTCTCTCAGCACCAGCTACAATCAATGAGCAAAACACAGAAGAAAGAGGAGAAATGCTTCAAAGAGCAAGGAAAAGGCACAGAGAAAAAGAGCGAATATGACAGAAATAGCTCCATCCCCTCCGATTGGTGCCCTTCAGGTCAGGAAGTCCTCTGACGTGTCTGACTCAAATCTCTCGCACGATTCCAGCCAGTTTCATGTTCTTCTCGACCCATCCAGTAAGAAACAGTGACAACTAACTGATTCAAAAGCCAACATTTCAAGTCCATCAGACCCTGCTTCAGAAGTCTCAGATTCTTAGAACTCAGGGTGGAGGATGAGTGAGCAGAGGCAGAGAAAACACTGAAGAGTGGCGAGCATCTCCATCCACCGTCACATATGAATCAGGCAGAGCTCCTACCTCCCAGCTCCAAGCTTTCTGCTCCCATGATCCCACATTTTGATTCCTCTGTGGGAGTGGCCAGGAATCCAGGCCTGCATCTTCTGACATCTGAAGAATTGTCACATGGTGTCCTCAAGCTGACCCTGACCTCAGACTCCCCATTTATGTGGTCTGTGTTGGCCCCTAGAAAGGAGGACTTGGAGAGCATATTGCAATCAGCCTCTGCCCGGTTCTAGGATGTTGGTGGTCTTGGCTTCATTACTGGGGTGTGAATGGTTCTGAGGCATGGCCTCCTGTATTTCAGTTCTATGTCCAGGTCTGTGACAGCAGGGAGATCCCTATGATGCCTTCAGCTGATTAAATGGACCTTCAGATCCTCTACCTGCTCTGACCCATAAGCTCTTCTATTGGTGGTTCCTTTTTTGACCTGCTGATTTCCTTTAGGAATCTCAGACAGCCTGTAAACATCCCCACCTGGCCCTTATAGAGGTTTTTGGGCATCTAAGCCCAAAGCCTCTCCCCTGACCAGTAGGCACCCTCCCCTAACCACCTAATACTGACAATTGTAGTTGCCAAGTTCTGTGTACCTAACCAAAATACAATGGGGGACCCTTGCAAGTATCAGCAAACAAAAGTAGTTCAGACCCATGACAGGCCCATGATCTAGCTACAGCTGCTCCAGGCATCCTCTGTAACCAAAACCTGCATCTCTCCCTTTGAAGCCTGTACTTACCTTACAGCTATTCTCTTTACGAAGCTCTTGCCTCCTTGTCTGGCACCTGTCACAGCTCAGTCACATACTGGTCCTCTAACAGACTCCCTACGGGAGCCTGGGCAATTGACTTCACATATCCCGGCTCTTTGTAGAATGGGGTGGCAATCACACAGGACTGGAGTGTCTAAAATTTCACCATGGTATGTGACACGGAGACACTCCAGAGGGAGAACACACGGTGCCTTTACCTCTCTGAAGTACCCCCCCCGGTTCCATAATTATCCTTTGAAAGCTGTGTCGTTTTTACAGATACAAACCTCAGCAAATGACTGGGAGTGAGGCGTCTCTCCTGTCAGGAATTCTGGAGTCCATCTCTGGGGCTCTCCACTGCTGTTCTGCTATGCCTTCTGATCCTGCAGAGCCTCTCTTATGCCCAGCTGCTGAGGTCATCATGGCTGCACCACGGGCATCTTTATCCTCCCTCATAGCTTCCAGTACCCTGTACCTTTACAGGTAGCTGGTCTTCAAAATGATGGGTGAGCATCTAAAAGATGATGTCATTAACCCTCTGAATTCAGATCCAATATGCTACTAAATGCATTCAGGTTTCCTCTGTGTTCCTCCTGCAGCTTCCTATCACTATAACTGCATTTCTTATGCTTGCTAACCTTCACACTAACAAATACTCTGTGCTTTAGCCCAGAGAAGCTTGGAGAACCCCATATACAGTTTTTGGTATGTGGGGGTGTGCATGTTTGGTTAACGAATGCTTGGATGTCCTCTGCATTTCAGTTGCATATATAGATGTTCACGGGCCACATACCTGATGGTGTAGGAGTGTCCTCAGGGATGATTTGGGAGTCCCCTCTGTGTGCTGTGATTACCATTAATGAATAAAGAAAACTGCCTTGGCCTTTGGATAGGGCAGCCCTTAGGTGGGCGGAGTAGATAGAAGGGAATGCTGTGAGAGAGAAGGCAGTAGAGCAGACGCCATGCTTCTCCAGCACAAGATGGACACTGGTTAGACTCATGCTGGTAAGCCACAACTCAAGTGGCGATACACATTAATGGAGATGGGCTAAAATAATATGTGAGAGTTAGCCAATAAGGGGCTGGAGATAATGGGCCAGGCAGTATTTAAATGAATACAGTTTCCGTGTAATTATTTCGGGTACACACCTGGAGCCGGGTGGGACAGAACAAGGGGCCCGGCGCCGGGAACGCAGCCCGAGCCCCTTATTACTACAACCTGAGACTCAGTGACACGTGGGGGAGTCAAGATCAATATTTTAGAGAGCAGAATCACCTCTCATTAACCAAATGGTATATACCCACTGCCCTCTAGAGAGACTGTGTGGTTCTTGAGCTACTTTCCCTCTGTCTTTAATGACAGGGTTGACTGATCGATTTCAATTAGCAAATCCAATTCTGCAAGATCCTAAAGTCACATCCAAGTTCATCAGCAGAGTATAGTAATCAGTTAATGGTGTCTGTTTTGGTCACTTGAAGGAGAGAGGCAGTATTTCATCCACAGCCCTGAAGGTATAATGGTGTCTGGAGTCTGAGCCCACCCTATGTGGAAACTGGACCACATGGTCAGAGACCTGTTGATAGCAAACATGCCATGCTCTTCTGCCTTTTCTGCTTAAAAACCACTTTAGGGGGTTGGAGAGATGGCTAAGAGGTTAAGAGCACTGATTTCAGTTCCAGAGGATCTCGGTTCAATTCCCAGCACCCACAGGGCAGCTCACAACTGTCTGTAACTCTAGTTCCAGGAAATCTGACACCCTCACACAGACATACATGTGGGGGAAAACCCATATAAAATATAAATAAATAAATAAATAAATAAATAAATAAATAAATAAATAAATAAATAAATAAATAAAACCCTTTACTAGAGCGCACTTCTCCACCCCTGGAATTAGGTCTAGTTTTATAGTGAGAATGACAGTATACTAATTCTGTCTTGACCATGCCCAGGGGACTTTTTATCCTGTGTGCTCTCGTGAAACCGTGTGTCTATACAAGAAAAGAGCAAGCTAGTCTGATGGAGACAAAGCCATGTATACAAGTGCCAGTTCTCCCTACCTGAGGCTATCCCAGGTCAGCCATTCTCCAACTGCATTACTGGCTGGCTGCAGGCATACCAGGATCCAGCACAGATGGGGAATGAGAAAAAAGTGATGTCTGCTGTTTTATAGTACAGGGCTTTGTGTCTGCCATCCTTCCATGGTGCTATAGACAGACAATACAAGTCTAAACAGGGAAACATACTAACAAATCCAGCAATAATTATGAACTTAAGGGCTTCTTGTAAAAGCTGCTCTTTCCACCTATAATTGATTCAGTTCAAAATCAGCACCCTCTACCCATGTACAGTAATGGGTCAGTTATTGTTTTTTGCCTGCTCTTTTTCCTTTTTCTACTTCTCATTTTAATTATAAAGTCAAAGAAATTAAAAAATAGGATCTCAAAGTCAGAACCAGAGATTTGGGGTGTGTGCACGTGCTCATGAGCATCTGGGTACACGTGTGTGGGGTGAGTGCTGTTCCCCAGGTACTATTCCTCTTGGCTTTTGAGATAAGGTCTTTCATTGAGTTGGGTATTAACAAGTGGCTTAGGCTGGCTAGCTGTCAAGCCCCAGGGATCTGCTTGAATCTGCCTCCTTGGCATCTGGCGTTCTCATTCAAGCCACCACAGTGTCTTATCATAGCAATAGAAAAGTAACTAAGACACCTCCTAAGGTTTTATCTTCCATTTCTTAGCCATAGACTTGCAGATTTAGTCCCTCGACGTTCATTCTGAACACTTTTGGATGACTGCTCCCCCAGACAGTAAAAATACATTTGTATGTGTGATTCTGGTTTAATATCTGTCACCAGGCTGTGTGCTACATGTAAATAAGGACCCCGGATGTCTTGTTCATCTCTGTGTCTTCATGACCCAGTAGAAGCGTAGGCTCATTCAGATATTTCTTGAATTAATGAAAAGCAATTTCAATGCCAGCTCTACCACAACTAAAAGCCCGGTGGCATCACACGCTGAGATAGTCTACATCCCAACAACAAAGAAAAGAGCAGTACAAGTCTATTTTCTTTTAGAATTTGAACTGAGATGAACTCAAAACAGGAGTACATGCTTTTTCAGAATGAGAAAAAAAAGAGTATAAATTTAAAGCAAGCTTTCTGAGAAAGCACAGTTAGATAAAGGCACTCTTGAAGCTAAAAAGATGAACTTCAACTGTACGGATACTTGATGGGCTCCGGTCTGCAGGAATGGGAAATGGCAATCCATCCTGATGGGATGCCTACAATTATGCTTGGAATCAGGACTGTCTCCCTATATCTTGGCCTTACCTAAACTAATTCAGATAACTTTTCCTCTCGTTTCAGCTCATAGATGTCAATACGATCCACAATAGTAGATTCTTTTGAGGCATAGAGAACCCTAGACTGGTTAGAAAGGAAAAAAAAATTGTGCCCCCTTAAAATTACATTCTGATATTTAAATAAAGCCTTATTCAACTACCAGAGACAACTGCTTGCCATAACAATAATCTCTTGATATCTATATAGTTCAAAGTACTGGGAAGAGACACAGTTATTATTTTTGTCTATGTAGCATAAACTCATAATTATATAGATTCTCTCAGTGATTCCCAAGAACAGCGTGGAAGCCATGTCCTCCAGGTTTTGCAGCCTGTTCTGCTGGCTTCTCTGCAGAAAAATTCTGTGCTTGGCCTCCACATAAAACCACAGCAGTATCCCTTGTCAATACAAGGCCTACTTGTAAAATTTCTAAAATCCTCAGTACACTAAAACATGGCTGTGTACCAATGTGTAAAGGCTTATAGAGATATCCTTCCAACATAGCCTGGTCACCTTCTCAGAGGCACAGGCGCCCCTGCCTTCTTCTCCCCATAACTTCCTACCCAGACAATGTCCCGTCGCATCCACACTCCATCCTTGAGGAGTGATAGTCTGATGCTGAGTAGATACTTGCTCTTTCACCTACAATTTGAATGGCTTCTCAGGACACCCATCAACTGACAGGTTCCTAAAGCCACATAGCCAGCTTTAATGTAGTGCCTATATGCGCCCACAGAAGCTGTCCCTGAAAACATTTGTCCCCCGCAATGTATACTATGCTTCAAAACCGGGCTGCATGTAAAAATAAATGAGCACAATGCGGAAAGAAATGAGCACAAGTTCAGCTTACAAAGATTATCATTGTGTGATTTCTTCTCAAGTATCATTGGACCAAAAGAAGTATCTTTTTTTTTTTTTTCAAATAGGTCAGAGATTACCAAACCCAGCAGTGTTTGCTCATTTATTGTCCAACTGCTGTTTAGAAGCTGAATAATTAAGTGCTTTGTCTTGAAGTCATGCTACCTAACAGAAGTCTGTGTGTGAACCTCTGACATGGGGTTTTTGGATAGGTCCCCATTGAAGGGATGGGAAGACTGTAGCTTCTAGCCATGATGGATAACAAATATGGGGATTAGCTGTCAATAAACAGCTAGGTGACTAAAAAAGTGTTTGATTCGACCCTTTTAAGACATTGGACAACAGAAATGAGAATGTGAAGAATCCTGAAGACAGAGAATATTCCTGGTGAACATTTCTGAACTATGTAGTGAGACTGGGGAACTCTAACAGAGCTTGGCAGCGTTTACAAATTTAGAACACAAGATGGAAGTGAAGGTGCTTGTGGCAGTTGGACGTTGTAGAATGGATTTCCAGAGATTAGGGACCTATGTAGAATGGAGTCTTAGAAATATCCATGAGCCTTTTTTTGAGTATTAAACTATGCAAAAGAGACTTGCAAAACCTGAGAAGTCCAAAGTAAACTAACCTTAGTCCTAAAAAGGAGAAATATAGTGTATATATAGTGAAGGTGTCAATGGATAAACCTAACAACCAATTAGACACAACAGAAAATAGTAAATATAAAGGCATAATAATAGGGCCAATGCAAAACAAAGCACACTGAGCGAAAATAAGATGATTTGGAGACAACAGCAAATGTTCTAACACATGTAACAGCAGGAGCAGGGATGGAGGAAAGATGAATTAAAAGGCTATTTTTAAAATCTAATGACTCAAATTTTCCTAAAATTGATGGGAACCATAAATTCACAAATGAAATGAGGTCCTAAGATCACTGAAGTCTATCACAATAAAGAAAACCTTACTAATACACACCATGATCAAATAAGCCCAAAGCAGTGAGAAAGACAAAACACTAGAAGCTACTAGGAGAAAAAGCAGAAAAGACATCACATTATATACAGATAGAAACTATGCAAGGTTGAAATCAAGAAAGCATATTTGAAGCACTGAAAAAAATCTCATATTCGGCAAAAACAGCAGTTAAAGACAAAACGAATGTTTCTTTGTTTTTCTTTTCAGAAGAACACAGTAGAAAGAATTTTACCACTAGTAAATCATCCCTCAAAAAATATTCAAAGAGATTCTTTGCACTAAGAACAAAAGAAAAAATAACAACAGACAGAAACATAGATTACACAGAGAAATTCAGAGCACTTTAAAAGATCAGTGTTTACTTTTTAAATTTTTCTTTAAAATTTAAATAAATGTGAGATGGAGAAACTGATCAATAGGTAAAGGTTCCTGCTGCCAAACTTGAAGACCTAAGTTCAATCCCTTGGAGCCATGTGTGGAAAGAGAATCGACTCTTGCAAGCTGTCCTCTAACTTCCACACTTAAGTTGTGACACAAAGGTACACACACACACATACACACACACACACACACACACACACACACACACACACACACACACACACACCACACTAATAAAAATAAGTACAAATGAGCTATCAAAGCAAAGAATAGCAATATATAATGAGAGTTTATAATGTATACAGAAGTAAAACAATTGATCACAGTAGCACAAAGATTTAAGGGGAATTAGAGCATTCCATTTAAAGATCTTTCATTACAAGAAAGATACTAAAATACTGTTTCAAGGCAAGCCCTAGAACAACCACTTAAAAAAAACAAAAAAAAATAAAAAAACACTATTTAGCTAACAAGTACTTGGCAGAAATGTCAACATGGAAATTTTTTAGCTAATCAAAATCAGCAGATGCCACGGCTTCAACTGTCAACTTGACACAACCTAGAGTCACCGGTGAAGAGAGAACCGCAACTGAGGAATTACCTAGACTAGGTTAGCCTGTAGACACATCTGTGGAAGATTTTCTTAATTGCTTATTAACATAGGATCTCTGTGAGTTTGAGGCCAGCCTGGTCTACAAGAGCTAGTTCCAGGACAGGCTCCAAAAGCTACAGAGAAACTCTGTCTTGAAAAACAAACAAAACAAATGTAGGAGGGTCCAGTCTATTGTGGGTCATGCTATCCCTTGGCCGGGGGGCCTGGGCAGTATAAAAGAAGCTGAGCAAACCATGGAGGCAGGCAATCCAATAAGCAACATTTTCCCATTGCTTTTGTTTTCTTCCAACTCCTGCCTTGAGTTTCTACCTTGGCTTCCCTTGATGATGGAATGTAACCTGTAAGATGAAATAAACACTTTTGGTCAGTGTTTTATCACAGCAACAGAAAGGCAAACTAGTAGAGCAAATGATAATGAAATAAGATTAAAGAGCACATGAAGCAATGATTATATTAAATATAAATGATCTAAACAACATCAAATCAAAGCCAGAAGTATTCAGCTTGAACACAGAAGCAGGAACCAATCATATTTTGTCTACAAGTCTTCTTTAAATACAAAGAAACATACATTTTTTTAAATGTGTATCATGCAAACATTGATGATCAAGAAGCTGGAGACGCTGACATAATGTCAGCCAAAATAGGACAGGATTTACTAACTTCTTTTAAAATAAAAGACTAATTTACACATTTTCAAATGCAACCCAATTAAAATGAATTTCCTTACAGGTTTACTGCTATTGGTATCATCCCTACTGGTCATAATTAAGTCCTATTGGGCTCAGTTAAAATCAAACAGTCCTTTTGTATTCCAGGTAGCTATTTGTCTTCATTGAAATTCCTTTTTTTGCCTGTCTCGGGTGCCCCTGTGTCCTTTCTTTCTTCTTTAGTTGTTGCTTCAGTCCACAATGGACTCTTATGTTACCTGCTTGGCTATATGACATGTTATGACCATCCTTTCTGATTGTACCTTAATAGGAACTGGTGAGTGAACCCCACACTTTTATCTACCTTCCCACTGGCTGAGAAACATGAGGATAAAAGGTCTGAGATTTTTATTTTTGCTTATTATGTGGCTCTCTTTGTAAAAGCAGCTCACAACAGATTCTAGTTAGTATGGTATTTCTAAACTAATTTGTTCAAGAGAGCTGGTTACTATCTACAACAACTCCAATTCCTCATACAGTCCTTATATTATCCTTATCTAAGAAAACAGGACTAAGATGCTTATAACATTTTAAATCTTGACTTTTTAAACCTTGAGACAAGCAAAATCTTCCACTCTTGTTAACATGGTCAATGAAAGAGTCAAATTCTTGTTTTAAAACATAGTAGTCTCTTGACATTCTCAATAGAGACCCTCTATAAACAACTAAATAGGGTTCTTTCATTTGGGTTTTTTGTTATTGATTTTGCCTTTTTTTTTTCAGTAGTCATGGAGATTGAACCCAGGACCTCACGCCCTCTACTACCTAAGCTATAACCATAGCTCTAAGTCTGTTTAAAAGAGAACAGTATATAAAGATAGATGCAAGTGTCAAGTTATGCAGCTTGGGATGAGCTCCTCATCTCCCTAAGCCTCTGTTGGTGGCCTGAATAAGAAGATGGAAGTTATAGAACATCGCCTAACCTCTTACCCAGTCTCCTGGCCAGGTTTCCCTGGAATTCAGACTTTCTGTCTTTACTCCACCCAGCTTCCTCTTCCTCTGTTTCTATCTCTTTCTTGCTCTTCTCTGGCTTCTTTTCCCAGTAGTCAACATAAAGACATTATAGCCCCACTGTCCATGTATGCTAGGATTAGATCAACAAAGGTCTTGTGAAAGATGAGAGTTTGAAATCCTCAGCATGGCCAAATAGGATTCTTACAGGGTTATTTGAGTCTTTCAAAACAGCCAGTCTACGGGATCTCACAGACACTACCCAATCTCTAGAAAATCTTTTTTCAAGATAAATACTAACTCAGATTAGAGCCAGGAATCTCTGGAGAGGCTACTTATCATCACCAGGCTGCCTTCCTTTTGTTAAGCCCTGCTGTGGTTCCTGGTTGGAGAATATCAGTTGGGAGAGTGAAGAGACCTACCACTTTGCATTCTGTGAAACTGCCTTATCAAGAACAAGACCCAGGATGGCATCATTTAATCAATAGCAGAGATGCAAGGAGGGAGCAAGAGAGTTCACAATGAACTGATCAGCATATCTGGTTTCCTATGAACACTTGTAAGACTAGTGAGAAGTCCTCAAACTCCTCCAGAAATCAGACAGATTGATTTTGAGTTCATTAGTAGATACTGCAGCGGGAGGAGAGACAAACGAAGAGAGACAATGAATGAATCATGGGGATTTGTACCCTCAATTGAGATCAAGAAACACCTTCAAGGCCACTCTTGGAGAGGACCTAGAGAATGCTGGTCCAGATATCTGGTCTTGGAACCAGAGCCACTACCAACACCTAAGCCCTAAGGGCAAGCAATAGACCTCTGAAGGAGAAACTAGGGGCTTCTGCATTTCTCTACAGAAATCCAGCATCCAAATGGACCGGGTAAATCTGTTCTGTATCCAGATATTTTATCCACATATTTTCAAGTATCTTTCCACCCCAATCTTTGACACCATTTATCTTTATAGGTATGTGCTAACCAACTCAGTGTTACCAATCAACTTGACCTTGAAAGGTCGTTAAATAAAACTCAATGTGGTTTAGAGCTGGTAGAGGACAAGAAAATGTAAAATAAATCTTTACAAACATTTGTTTTCTTCCAGCACCTGCTATGCTGACAGCCAAAAATGAGGACCCATCAAAAAAGTGGATGAGTATAAACGTTATATGAACAAGTTGCATAAATGGATTGAATACAAATTGATTCATAGTATAACACATGGAAATGGACAGCTTTGCTTAAAGGAATATCTTTCTAAGTAGATAACCATTTCCTAACATACCATGTTTTAAACACCATTTAAATTACATACAAAACACACACACACACAGAGTGTGATTTTTCCACAAGCAGCATAGTTATTTCCTGTATGTATGAAATTCAATCAGAGGCAAAAAAAACCACTTTTGAGACAGGCTCAGTTACAATTTCATAGTGACATTTTACTGAACGGCATGCTCTATGAGACTCTTTCCTTCTTAAGAGACCAAGGTAACTCATGAGGTACTTTTGCCTCTATATAAAAACTTATTATGTTATTGTCTAGGCAATCAATGATCACTATAATGCTATTTAAGCTTGAGTCATAATCTCAAATAACTTAGGAATTTAGTGTCTTGTGGCCACTGAAAGGACCCAGGGAGTTAGAATCACTGGGTCTTAAACATATTGGCTACTATGTTCTTCCATGAGTTATTTTTCTCTTTGCTGTGATAAAACACTTGACAAAAATAATTTAAGACAGGTTTCTTTTAGCTTCTAGTTTAAGAGGATACAGTCGGGTATGGTGGCAAAGTTATGGTGGCAGCAGCATGAGGTAGCTGGTCATATTGTTTCCCCAATCATGAAGAAGAGAGTGGGCCTGGGTTATAACTTCAAGATCCAGGCACAATGACCCACTTCTAACGAGACTCCACCTCCTAAAGTTCCTATAACCTACCAAAACAACACCACTAGCCAGGAATCAGGAGGTCAAGAATCGGGAGTTTGTGGGAGACATTCCACATGTAAAACCCAACAGGTGGAGAGGGCAGATCATTCCGGAAGCAGATGGAGATCGTATCAGTCGTACCCGCTGCTAAGTTTAACCTGATGGGAAAGAGAATGTTTGAGGAACATGAATCTGTACTGGCAAGTGTTTGAAGGGAAAGGTATAGAGCAGCAGGATTTCACACTGGAAGGTTTAGGGGGAAGAGCAACTAGAGGACTCGGCACTCGTGGGGAAGCAAATCAATGTGCATACTCCTCAATGAAAAGCACAGGAAATCGAGAAGACTTCTCTAAGGTGAAGTCACCAATTTGAGTGCGGGGGAGATGATGTGTATGATAGAGAAAAGAGTCCCTAGAATAGTGAAGAGTCCATGCCATGAGAAGCAATATTTAGGGATATCTGTGACTATGCGACATGGGCTATTAGAGTACTTAGGACACATGGCTCAGTCTTTGCCATCCAAATCCCTCCGATCTTCCTTCTTTCTATAGATCAGGGAACTGGTGTAGATTCCCCCCCCCCCAGCTCTACAGTTCATGAATGAGCCTTCTCAGCAGACTGTTGCATTCTGCAGTCTGTCTAGAGGGGTGCAATGTTGTTCCATCTTTAAAGGGGCAAAATGACAACAATAACCGTGGCACCAAACCAGGTGCATTCTAAATCATCTGTGAAGTAGACACAATTTTTCCTTGTTGAGATGAAAGTTTGAGGTAAATAGCAGAGAATCAGTAAATAATTCAGCCTATGACCTTGATGCTTATTGATTCTTGCAGCTGTTTATCTTTCCCTGGGCTATTGAGGTGGAGAAAAATCCTCCCCCAAAACAATTATCACTTAATTATAAAATTGCTTGGCTTGGGAGAGGCTTCTTGCTGGCTGCTGAACACTCCAAGGGGGTAAGTTAATCTTTCAAACCACCCAGCCTGACTGGAGCTGTTGCTTAACATTCTTAGCCACAAGCCTCATTGTTCTCTGTTTTAGATGAAAAAGTAAATAAAAAGAGAGAAAGAAACACCCACATTTTTCTTCTCATTTTCAAACACTTAGGGCATTTAACCAACCAGATGACTTGAATGGCTGGTTATTTTTCCCCAACAGCATATGAATACAGATTAATTCCAGCCTCAGGGCACCAGATGTGGTAACACTTGGTGTACATGTGGCCTGCAGTGAGCCTTGGATCATCGCTGGTAGGCACAGCAATGACAGTCGGAGGGCAGGGGACACTAAGAGTTCTGGTTGTTCCAAGATGGGTTTTCAGATTGAACATCAAAAGGCAAAGAATACATTTCTGTATGTGTGTGTGTGTGTGTGTGTGTTTTTAACGTAATTACTTCTCCAAGTTCAATTTTTGGTAAGAGATGGAGCCCAGAGCCAGCTCTCATTTTCACTGTCACTCTGTGGGTGACAGCACTGTTGGTGTCATCTGCAAGTCTGGCTGTGAAACCTGGTCACACACAGAGCAGGTGAGGACTGACATTGGCCAGCTGTAATTCTGAAGCCTGAGCAGGTAAACACTTAGCCCAGATGGGTCTTTTATAAAAAAGTAGATATTCCAGCACTAGGGAGGCAGAGACAGGCAGATCTCTGTGAGTTCAAGGCCAGCCCGGTCTACAGAGCGAGTTCTATGACAGGCTCCAAAGCTATAGAGAAACCCTGTCTCAAAAAACCAAGGGGAAAAAAAGTAGGTATCATCTTAGTTTTGTGATTGTTGAAAATGCTAGGCTGCCAAACCACCAGCCAATTAAAAAAGAATTGGGCAAAGGGCTCCGATAGACATTTCCCCAAAGAAGATATAAGAGTAGCCAATGAGCCCACGAAAGATGGTCATCTCCACTAGCCATTTGGAAAATGCAAATCAAACTCCAGTGGGATAACAACGCACACCTATGATGATGGCAAATGTGGATATTTTCTTTTTTGTTTGTTTGTTTATTTTAGTTTTTAAAAAAGAAAACAAACTATTTTTTTTCATTAAACATACCAGTCTAAGTTCCTACTCCCTGTTTTCCTCCCATCCCCTCCACATACCCCCCTGCCCCACCCCAATCCCTCCTCTGAGAGAGTAAGGCACATTGTTTTGGGGACAGTCCAAGGCCCTCCCTGCTGTATCTAGGCTGAACAAGGTATCCATCCAAAAAGAACAGGTTCACAAAAAGCCAGTACAAGCAGTAGGGATAAATCCTGGTACCACTGCCAGTGGCTAGTCCCTCAATCTGCCCCAACCATGCAATTGTCAACTATATTCAGTGGTAGGTATTAGTTTGTTCCTCTGCTTGTTTCTTCCCAGTCTGACTGGTGTTGGTGAGCTCTCATTAGGTTAGGTAAACTGTTTCAGTGGGTGTACCCATCACGGGCTTGACCTCTTTGCTTATATTCTCATTCCTCCCACTCTTCAACTGGATTTTTGGAGCTCAGTCCAGTGTTCCATGCGGGTCTCTGCCTCTGTTTCCATCAGTTGCTGGATGAAGGTTCTATGGTGATATTTAAGATATTCATCAGTCTGACTACAGGGCAAGGCCAGTTCAGACCCCCTCTCCTTTATTGGTTAGGGTCTTACCTGGGGTCATCCTTGTGGATTCCTAGGAATTTCTCTAGAGCCATCTTGTGAACCCTATAAAGACTCCCTCAATAAAGACATCTTTACCTCAGGATCTAGCAATACTACTCTTGAGCATATACCCAAAAGATGCTCAAACATACTACAAAGACATTTGTTCAGCTATGTTCATAGCAGCTTTATTTGTAATAGCCAGAACCTAGAAACAACCTAGATGTCCCTCAACTGAAGAATGCTAAAGAAAATGTGGCACATTTACACATTAAAGTATTACTCAGTGGTAAAAAGCAATAACATCTTGAATTTTGCATGCAAATGAATGGAACTGGAAAACACTATCCTGAGTGAGGTAACCCAGACCCAAAAAGATGAATATGATATGTACTCGCTCATAAGTGGATTCTAGCTATAAACAAAGGATATTGAGCCTATTGAAGCTAAGTAATAAGGTGAACCCTAAGAAAAACATATAAAGATCCACTTGGAAAGTTGAAATAGACAAGATTTTCTGACAAAATTGGGAGCATGGGGGTGAGAAGAAAAGAGAGGATTGAAGGGGAAGAGGAGGGAAGAAGGGGAGGGGCGAGAACTTGAGAGAATGGGATAGTCGATATGGAGGAAGGACAGAGATGAGAATAATATAAATATTTTCAAAGAGCAGAAAATAAAGGAACAAACAAAACAACCAGCCAAATGAAAACCCAACAGGCCTTGTCAATGGGCATGTGGCATGGGACCAGAAAACAGTATGGCAGTTCCCCAGAAAGTATTATCCAATGGTATAATCTAATAGTCACAGTTCTGAGATCACACCACAGCAGCATTTCTCTCACGAGTCAAGAAGTAGAAACAATCTATCTCCTCATCCCCAGGTCAATGAGAAAATTAAAAAAAAGAGTTCATTAATATAATGGAATATTATTCAGCTTTAAAAAAAGAACTGGTATAATTGCTTCTAATACATCTTTGAGGCCATTATACAACAACAGTCATGAGAAGACAAATCCCATGTGAGTTCACTTCAATGTAGTCCTTGAGTATAAATTCCTAGAGACAACAGGTAGAATGGCAGGGTCACCAGAGGTTGGGCTAGGGAGATGGAGAATAATTAATTGAGTATAGAGCTTCAGTTCAATGAGAAGAAAAGACTTCTGGAAAGTATTTGCATAACAATATGAATGTACTTAACATTATTGAACTGTGTATTTAAAAATGAGTAAGATGGTAAATTCCACATTATGTGTATCTATCTTATAACAACTAAAAATTAAAGGAAGACTGCTTGGATGGCCTTTGGAAATGAGTCACATTCAGCATCGAAAGAAGAATTCTGTCGCTCTTTGTTGATTCCACTTTCTCCAAGAGTTGATCTACTAGAAGGCCTCAGACATCTAACTGTTCTTACTCTATTTTCAAACTATAATACATGGTAGTGCCCAACTGATATCTCCTGAGTGCAGATTAGGAGCAGATGTTTGGAAAAAGGAAAGTGTGTATGGATCACAGAGAACAGTTTCTTGGTTCCATGTAAACTGTGCTGGAAAATAGCCCCTGGCAGATTCTCCTCTGGTAAAAAGACAGTTGAACGATACTTGTGTTACCTGTTCTCTCTCTGCAACTCTCACTGCCCACCATGCTCACACCCATCTGATTTGGTGAATATTTACATGTGTGTATATATGTTCTGTGTCTCTCCACTAGATCATGGATGGTATTAGATTCCGTGTTTCTATACATTGTTTCCTAAGGATCTGCATCATTGCATAACAGGTGCTCAAATACATTTTCGAGCAATGAGCCATATCTTTACACAGAATCTAGCAATAGGACTGTATTTAGTGGTATTGTTTATAGTGTTACTGAGAAGCAACAGCTCCATGGAATGTTGTTAGTTGTGCAGGAAGAAACCATTGCTAAGTAAAGATGAACAGTTTTGACTTCAGGGTTTCTGAGACCTTGTTCCACACCAGCCTGTTATCTCGTGATGCTCTAGGACACAGGCATCCCAGAAAGAGTTTCTCAGTGGCTTACACACAACCTAAGTTTTGGAGAGACATCCACAGTAATGTTCTCAGATGTACCAGGCTTCCCACATGAGTTCTTCCTGTACTTAATCCCTTTGTATTCTATGCCCTCCAGTTTTCGATATTTTATTGCTCAGGTCTCAGGTTTGTCCTGATGATAGAATTTCGCTCTCAAAGAACCAATCATTTATGTGTATATAAAATGTACCTGTGCTATTAACGATACCGTTTTCTATAGGAATACTAGTTCTGTCCCCTTTAACACACCCATTCGGACCAGCAGTCTAGAAAGTTGCTCAACATGGGAATGGGGCAAAGCCTAATCAAGCTGAAAATCTCCAAGCCAAAACAGAAGTTGGTAGGAACAGTGACCAAGGACCTGGCAAGGTGTGACTAGAGTTTCTGTTCTGCCCTTAGGAGCCATGGAGATGCAGAAGAGATAATATGTGGGGATGGAGCTGTGGGATCACACAGAGAGATGATGGATGCATCAGAGCAAACACCCTCATTCTGCTCTTCAGGAGTAGGGCAGGACTAGACCCTTACCTAGCTGCCTATCATGCTCAGCCCCTCCCAGCTGGTACCCAAGAGCCCACTAAATGGCAACACTTGTCAGCTATAAGGAAAGAGGTGAAGTCTAGGCCAGGTCGAAACTAGAAATTGGTTGGTTCTTTGTGTACTGAGCACCTAGTATGCATCCAGCTCTGTCCATTCCCTATCTGTTTTATTTCACAATTCCTGAAAGGCAGATTAGAACCTTATTTTACTGAAAGAGAGGGAAGAGGCTGCAATAGTTCACAGAGCAGCTGAAGATCATGTAGCTGGTAAGTGACCTGCGGAGCTCTTCTGGCTGAATGGCAATAATCACTACAGTGCGGTAGGATCCAACAGAGTGAGAAAGTAGGAACCAGCTCAGAGCTGGAGGTAGTCTGGGACTGAAGGATGCAGACAGCAGACCCTTCAGCATCTCTAAAGATTCACACGCTTCCTCTAGGCCTAAGAAAGTCAAATGGGAGCCACAGAACCTGTCTCTAGAGAATGGAAGGAAACGGAAACACTTTGGAAGTTCACACCAGCCCTACAGGGACAGAAACCCCAATTGTAAGAAAGGAGACAGGGAAGATGGAAATTGTGTGTGTGTGTGTGTGTGTGTAAACAGTGTGAGGAGTCTTTGACTCATTGACTACTCCTTCTTGTCAAAAAACAAACAAACAAAAACTCACTGTGTTTCTTGTCTTAGCGAAGGAAGCAAGCTCTTTGGAATATGAAAGAAATTTAGACAAAGTGGCATAGGCACAATCAATAATGATTTACTGCTTCCTGCTTCCTTAGCCTTTGTTTTTTGATGCCAAAGAATATGCAAAACATTCTACGTAATAGGCAGAACCTGGAAACAACCTAGGTGCCCCTCAATGGAAGAACGGATCAAGAAAGTGTGGATTATATACTCATTAGAATACTACTCAGCGGTAAAAAACAAGGACATCTTGAAGTTTGCATGCAAATGGATGGAAATAGAAAACGCTATCCTGAGTGAGGTAACCCAAACCCAGAAAGATGATTATGGTATGT